>JAPDSC010038220.1:61450-89349 GCA_026290005.1 Latrodectus geometricus
TTTTTTTTTTTTTTTTTTTTTTTTTTTTTTTTTTTTTTTAAGAGTGATTAATACGAGTTGTCAGATAATTCTGGGGATTTCCACAAACTTCACAGAGATTATCTACTGATAAAAAAAGAAACATACTTTTTTGTCTCAGTACAAAAACTCTACCTGCATTTTTACTCATTCTGTATACTTGTTTCTTTTTAACAGTCTTCTTTTTTGAATAATTGTTTTCTGACTGCAATTGAATTATGAATGCATTTCCTTGCTTTAGATAAAACGTATATTAACTGAACAATCTGGTTATTTACAAGAGGAAGCGCGAAATTATGTATAATCAAAATGTAATCAAAATTACTATCTAAATGTATTTTATATTGATTAATTATTTTATTGGAACATTTATCCCATGGATTATTATTTTAGTATGTAATTTTTTTTAAAAAAAAATCAGCCTGACTTTAAAAATTATTTTAGAAGTTAAGTTCTACAATTATTGTTTTCCGGTTTTTTTTTTTTTTTGGGGGGGGGGGGGAAAAAAATATTTTTTTGTGAAAAAAAAAATAAAAAAAAAAAAAAAAAAACAGATCTTGTAAGAGATTATTCTTTAGAAAAATTAATAAGTGGTGCTTGTGTACAAAATTTTATGACATAAAATTATTATGTATATCAGAGTAATAATTACTCTTCAGATTTTTATTTTGTATACATTTATTTCTATGACATTTCATTAAAATTTTGGATCTCGTTAAATGTAATTGATGGAAAAGCAGATCCAATAGTAAAATCTAATAAACATTCCAGAACCTGACGTATTGTTTCGTAGCCTGTAGAATAAATCTTTACTTATTATAAAAACGGTTTCTCTTAATATACAGCAACGAAGAGTATTTGAGTTCTTCTGCAACACTACAACATTTTATTGTCTATTTATTAGGCAATCTGAACATTACATTAAAGGGAAAAAATATTACACAACACCCAGATTTATTTAGGTTTTTGTCGCATAGTCTGATCTTTAAGCATGACTTTTCATTCTTATATCTAAAAGAAGGAAATGGATTTGATATTCATTAAAATGATGTTTTGCTTATTTAAACTTGAAAGTAAGCTTATAATATTTCATTTGCTCATTAGGATAGTATAAAACCATTATGTTCGAATTTAACAGTGTGGCGCAGTGTATAATTAAAAGTTTTTAACATTCTTGGCAAAAGCAATTAATAAATGATACTAAAAGCATTATTTAAAGGCAGAAAAATTATAGTAAAAGCAATTTGCAAAGATTAAAAAAGTTACTTGAGTAAAAATATTACCAATGTAAAAATGAATTTTTTGCATTGAAGCTCACTTTTAAGGTTACGAAAATTTTGACTAGAAATGCGGTTCATGGTATGGCATTATAGTTTTAAAAAAGAAGGTATGTTTATTGAAAAGGGTATGTCTTTAGGACAAATAAAGGACTTAAAGCAAATCTTTGAAAATTTTATTCCACAGGTAAAGGATCTAGTGTTGACTGAATGCGACCAGAAAGAATATAATAGCCCTACCAAAAAATGCTTCTTTTATAATAATTTAAACGACGCACGAATAAATTTAAAAAAAACTAAAATTAGTTGATTGATGAATGATCTTTAAGGATACTCTGATGAGTTCATATTGATTTCATTGGGTTTCAGAAAAACACTAAATCTAAAAAGAAAAGAGAGTTACATTAAAAGAAGTTACAAGAAGAGAGTTACAAAAAAAGTTTACTTTTACAAAGCATTCCCGTTGTATCGACATAGAGCTACAAAACTTCTCATGGATTTAGAAATAGAATGGCTTAGGATCTACTCAAAAAACATAAAAGAAGGCTCATACTCTACTATTTAAGAAGCTTTGAGAGACTCTTAGATCCAGTGTTTATCGATGACTATGCATATTGGCATTTAGCCCTTTACTGGTAAGCGTATGTGATACTTTGTTTCTATGGAAACTTTCCGTCCTTATCAGTTTTTCATTATATAATAAAAAATTATAAGGCAACATTTATCATCCTAGCTTAATGGCAGGACAATGTTTTTCAGAATGAAAGGTCCTGAGTACGATTCCAGCCATTGTTAAAAGCGAGAAATCAATGCTGCTCTTTTAGTTTCTGTATGAACATTTATTGTTGTGGTTTATTATTAATTTCAAAATTTCCATCCTTGCAACATATGAATACAACCGTCTGTCTATGAGAATGTGAATACAACCGTTTATCTATTGTTGCGGATGCTCATTAATTTCCAAGTTTCCACCCTTGCAACATGTGAATACAACAGCCTGTCTATGAGAATTTTTTCTCGGAAGGCAATATCACGCAGAGAATGTTAAAATATTTTAGGCTGTCCACCAGGTGGTGTACCAAAAATTAAATTTTGGTACACCACCTGGTGGACAGGAAATTCTATTTATTCATTCAGTTGGCAAAGGTATGCAAACAACTTAATTTTAATTAATATATATGAGCTAGATTGAAAACTATTAAATCAGAAATCAAAAGACTACTTCTTCAAAAATAATAAATTACATAATATACGAATAACAGTGTTTGTGTAATAAATTATAAGAAAATTATATCCGAAATTTAAGTATTGCTAAGTCAAAATGTATAAAGATTATGATTCAGAAAAGAGAGAGAATTCTGAAATATATATGCATTTTTTAATTATAGTCAAGTAATTTAAATTTCCTTTTTTGTATATTAACACTTATACTTGTATAAAAATCTTTTCTTATATTTTTCTCAGTTTTTATATATTTTCTTTTAAATTTTGTGAAGTATGAATATCTGTAATATTTCTTCTATTTGTAATATTTGCTATTACAAATAGAATTATATTTTAGAAACTGCATTCTCAGAAATAAGAGTTTTTATTCAAAATATTTTGATTTGAATATGTTTTCATTGAATATCAAAATAATGTTTGAATCCTACAGTCAATGGTGTCCTTCTCCCCCAGTGTACAGGAAACAGCTTTAATGGGAAGAGGGCAGTGATAAGATGCAAATTTCGGTTATTGGAAAACAACATTTTCTTTATTAGCTCCATCACTCGAAGATAATTTCCCAGTTTTTATATACCATCTAAAATTAAAGAAAAAAAGACTATAAAGTGGACTTACTTTAACATATATAGATTTTCAGTTTCTTAAAGCACAAGAGAAAATTTCAAAAATCATCAAATGCTTTTGTGTAATATTCTCTGTGTAGTATCAAGGAATCTGTATTTTAGGTGATCGACGGAAAACAAGTAAGAATTCCAAACTATTGTATGTGAACAGAAAAAAATAATTACAGAATCTAGAAAATCGGAACGAACATTTTATTGTTCTCATTAATAGTAAAAATAATAAAAACATTGTCTTTAAATCATGTAAATGAGTGTTGCAAAGAGTCTAGGAAATGTTCCAGTGAAAAACATTATGTAAAAACATTTTGAGTCAAAAACAATATGAATGAATACAATTACCCCATATTTTTAGTGTTGAGTAATTGGTCAAATATTATATAATTTAAACTAATTTTATCACGAATATAAATATCTCATGTAAATTATATATTATTCAAGAGTATATATTAATATTATATTATATCTCAGGTAAATTATTATTATTTCTACAAGATGAAATTACACCTTGATTTGAAATCCCGCAGTTTGGAATAATATAAAGGTGCAATTTTTCTTTCTGCATGCATATTTATTAAAGTTGTATCTCGGAAATTTACTGAAGTTCTTCACTTACGAATAATAAATAAGCAATACTAAAAACCATGTCATCTAAGAAATATGACGTAAATGAACACTCGTCAGGTATTTAAAATACTTTACGCCTACTTTCACTGCAAGACTCGTCTATTATTTGATCATAGACCATTCTATACTATTATATCTGTAATGTAATAATGTCTGTATGTTAATCATAAAAATAATGAAACACGTTTGATCAACCACTTAAATGTCATTGGAAAATTTGACATAGAAAGTGTTACGCAACAAGCTAGAGAAGAATACTTTCTAGTGTATTTAGTGTTATTATTATAAACATAGAAGACTAAATATAAATTTCATGTAACTTGCCAGACATCAGTTTGTACTGATAAGCTGTAAGTTACATGGCTAACTAAATTCAAAATCGGACATAAATTTGTACATAACTCCAGTGAGATCAATATTCTCTAAGATTTTCGATTACATATAATAATTTCTGATCCAACAAGAAAATTCATCATTCCACTTATCAACACTAACTGTTCGTTTATTTAAGAAAACATAGGTTACCATCTAAATAGCAACAGTCTCTAAATTTTAATTTCATAGTGTATTTATAAGTATATGAGGAGCTCAACATTCTTACACATTCAATGCACTCCAAGAATATTTAGTTGCCATTTTCAGTAAAAGTGCAACCTTCACATGAAATAATAATTAAAAAGTTTATTTCACTCTATGCTAAAAAAACCTGAATTGTTTATTGTTAAAAGTCTAGAGGTCTCTGATTAAGTATCTCCTATTCATGTTCCATATATATAAATATGGTAAAAGTAATAAATTCGGTGATTATATAAAATTACCGCTGATTATACATAAACTACCCCTAAATTTGGTAAATATTATAAATTATTTCAAATTTATCAAATTTCCGGTTAGTTTATAAAATCCCCAACTGATAATGGGGAATGTGATAAAAGTCCCTAACTTTACGAAAATTCTTTCAGTTTGCCCAACTGCTTAGCTTCTATCAACACGTGACAACCACGTGATTTCAGAAGTAGTTCTCAGTTCGTAGCATGTAGATGATTTTTCGCTACCCTCTCGTAAAAAAAAATAAAACATTAAATAACGGCTGATATGCTTGAGCGTTTTAATTCTAAATTATTTAATATTATGGATATTAAGAAAACAAGCGGTGGTTTTCTGAAAAAAGAAAGATATGATGATTTGTTTAAAAAAAAAAAGTGAATAATAATAAAAACAAAAGTAGTAGGAAAAAACCGGAAGATTATTGGAGACTAAAAAGATAATGTGTAAAAGTAGGTAATGTTGAAAAACTTACCTTTCCCGTAAGTAAAGACAGCTCTAATGTTAGATTTTACATGTACTTTAAAGAAATTTTTACCATGTTTCATGAGGTACTCTTATCAATGGGCCATGGTGGTAGAACAGGATGTTAAAAGAACTTCAAAAAAAGTACAAAAACATTACTAACAAAGATTAATGATACTTCTGAAAACACTATTAGTGAAATAGAAAATGTTTCTAATATGGACAATAACGATATCTTTTAAAATGACCCTCCATCTGAAGTTAAGACTCCATCTGGAGTTAAGTAAGAAAGAGAATGAAGCATAGGTCGCTCTAATCCAGACAGATATTTTATGCAGGCAAGAGCAAGTAAGAAAACATAGAATGAGTGCTAAAGAAGGTTTACAATTACAAACAAAAAAAACGTTGAAGGTTTCAAATCTTAAATTTCCTACTGTTTAAGTTGGTAACACAGTGAAATCACGAATACCAACCGTTGACATAGTAAGAGGTGATCCCCGAAATTTATTAGCGATGATATTAGAAGTTTAAAATGAAGAATTTTATCAGTTAGCAATGATACAAGGAAGACATTCACAGTTGTATTCCAGAAATCAATTCATAATTTGTGAGGAAAAATTTATTTCGCTTGACGATGTTCGAGATTTAGCAATATCACTTCGTTAGAAGGGACAATGCGAGTCTGATAAGTGCAAATGTAAAATATTTTGCAAATTTTGTACTTCTAAATGTCATAATAGTCTGATATGCTTAAATAAGTAAACCTAAATTTTAGTAATTTGTAGAAATAACATTTAACGTTATTTGAAAAAATGTTTTTCCCCCTCTAGAATATTAGCTTAGTTTGTTTTTTATATGTAACTGCAGTTTGTTTATATGTTTTTTTCAAAGGTGGGTACTTGAATGATCAACCTTTCACCGCAGCAAGACGGGAAACTGCTACTCATTTACCGGGTAGGCACCTGTGAACCAAGTCACGAAGGCGAGTTACATTATCCACGTCACAACACCACTCCCGTTTACAGGGCGAGCCACTTTCATCCATCATCTCAGAAAAGGACAAGAAACACAGAGAAAGTATATCCATGTCCAAGCCGAGATTCGAACCTAGGTCCTTCCCATCCGTAGTCGGGTACGCTAACCACTAGACTGGGTAGGGGACGTTTTTTTATGTGCAACTGCAATATTTCCCTAATTTAAAGGTTATTATGATGATAAGTGCAAATGTAAAGAATCTGGCAATCTTTGTAATTCTAAAAGAATCTAATACGTCTAAAGTAGTAAACATACATGTAAATGCAAATAAATTCTTTTCCCCATAGAGTATGGGTTTGGTTTGTTTCTACAAAATAATCCGAATTTACCACATTCCTCTTTATGAGTAAGGGATTTTAAAAAATAATCGATAAATTTGATAAATATGAAATGATTTATCATATTTACCAAATTTAATAGTGGTTATGACCGATCACCGATCACACACACATATGTATTCTGTAACGAAAAACTTAATGCACCGTCGATTTGTCTGGAGGTAAACGGTGCATATGATAAATATATGGTGCCCAATGAATTAATAGTGGAATCACTACATTGCATGGAATTGGGCATTTAGCAGATGTATATACGGAGATTTTATAGAATGCTAAAAATTCTATTGAATTTCAACCGCTAATAGATTTACGAAACATTCGTGCACGTGACGAAATCCTTATTGAAAGAGGTTAGTTGTATAAACCGAAAACCACTCTTCATATATATAGGTTACATCGGTGTAGTCAAGAATGTAACAACAACGACAAAATTCTTCATCAAAATGGCAACTACAGTCTCATGGAGAAACTGGCAAAAAAACAAAATATAAAGATTGTGAAAATAGCTGTCATGTCATCGGATTTGTCATTATCAATTGTCGACCTTAAAACTTGCACACAATTCCAACCTAACTGTCACCAGCTGACTACGGCTGTAAAATTCATGCTAACTGCCATGCCACTTAGGTCTTTTGTCAGTACACCGTCAAGTCATAACAAAGAAAAGACGATGCAGAAAAACTTGGAATAATGATGAATGGTAGCATATATTCTTAAGTAGGGAATTCAGTTCCCAACTGTTCTTGAAAGCAACAAAAATTATTATGAAAAATCCAGAAATCTTCTCTTAATAATGCACGCAACACATGCATGCAATAGGATGTTATAGTCTCAGGTGTTAATTTTTGGTTGCCAAATTACTTTGGTTATCATTTCTGATGTAGTTAAAATGCAGCGAAATGTAGAAAACATTTTATAGCAGGTTACATTTCTGTCCCTTTTGTGGCACTCGACTTAGTTTTAGTTTTCTTACATAATTCTTAGTACCAATCAGTACATATTAATATAAGTTATCTCTTTATAACAATGACCTTCTGATATGTCCTATCTTGAGCACAAGTAAGACATTATATTAGGAAGATTGCAACCCTTCTGGAGTGTCTTTTGCAATCAAGTTAATTTATGGTGCACATTCATTAAGGAAATAGGCCAACACTTTATTCATTTATTTTGTAAAGATCGAACTCTTAAATATTAACATTCATAAGAAACGATTAAAATTTTAGTTGCCCTAAAAAATTTTAATTGTTTACCATAAATGCTATGTTTCATAAAAGACAATTTTAGGAAATTTTTTTGCATCTTTTTAAGCATTATGTTTTTAAAATGAATATTTTCCGCTGACTGCAGTTTTTTATGGATATAATAATTCTACAATCATTCCTTAAATTTGGAACTCTCGAGATTATCAGTAAAACATTTTAATTTTATTGCTTGAATAATATTTCAATGATTCTACTTGCATTAAAATTTGAATAAATAGATGGTTTACACAATATTTCTATCTTGACATCATTATGGTAATTATTCTGATACGTATTAAATTTTACATAAATTCGTCTTTTACTTATCATATGGTGTTCGGTTTCAGTGGAATTTTCTAAGGATTCATTTTGCATGAGTTTGGATAGTTGCTACTTTTTATCCTGGTTGAAAGGTGGTAAATATTTCATTGATTAAGATTCTCTATGAGTCAAAGATGACAGGCCTCTTTGAAGTAGAACGATCCAGATTCGAATACTACTGAGCAAGGATAAGGAAGCAAAATTGTCAGGGGGGGGGATGACCAAGATACGTGAATATACTGTTTGTGAAAAACCTTACAATAAAATGATGTTGTGGAAATCGAATACCTCAGATCAGCATTTAATTGTTGGACTATTTACGAGATATGAAATTACTGTAGTAAATTAAATTTTATGATAGTCATATAGAGAATGTTAAAAATTTTAAAATGAAATATAACTCACTACCAAAAACATGCCAGTGCTCATATAGCACATGAATGCTACATTTACTTGTCATAATTTTTTGAATATTTCCTTGGATATTGGTCCTTAGGAAATTATGACATTTACTTGTCATAATTTCCTAAGGACCAATATCCAGAAAGCAAATCGCAGGAAATAAAATTACATCATCATTTATGCCTAGCAGTGAAGACACCGAAAATAATGAAATCTACCAGCATTTATTTGAAATCTAGCAGCATAGTTTCGTAAGCTCTAAATACTTCATGATGATTTATGTTTCAATTATGTAGACAGTCTCTCTCTGTATATATATATATATATATATATATAACTTTTTTCAATAAGCAGGTAAAGTAAACAACAGAAATGTAGCTTAACACATCAAATATATAATTAATCGTTGCCTTTCTGATGTGTTAAGTCTCATGGTTGGGTTATATTTTGAAATTTGTAATCGCTAATTCTCACAACTTCGTATTGCACAAACAGACATTTTTCCCTGTCTTCTTGTCCTTTCTCTCATTACAAAGACTCTTTTTTCTTTCTCCAAACTAGAACATTCTACTCAACTTCTACCCAAGAAGAATATCTATTGATTATTTGCAGTTTGACTAGCAGGGCAACACTTGACAGTCATTAAAATTAATGAACTGTTACCTCAAGTTAATACCACATGGAATGAATTTCTTATATCTGTCATTCAAGATCAATCTGATTCGACTGCTATAACCAGCCTTAAATCACTACTTTTAAAAGTGGGTAAGAAATGGTGATTAAAATTCATTGTATGTCCAAGTCAACAGTATAATTAAATAATTTCTTCTTTTTATTATGAGTGCAATAAATACCAAAATACATTTTTATATATTCAAATATTAAATATAAGTGTTGTTAATTTCATATAAACTTACCTATTTGTTTTCAAAATTAAAAAAAATGGACAAATTCTCTTTATTTTAAACACCAAAAAATTAAATTTATTTTTTAAAAAAAAGTTTAAAACAATTCAAAATTCCTATGATTTTCAAAATATTAAACATAAAATATTTTCTATTAAATGAAAAAATTATTTTAATACATGCTGTGTGAGCTTAACAAAGTGATGAAAAGCCTTGTTTATTTTTGTCAATGAATAACTTAATACGTTAAGTTTACTTTTTAAGTTCATAGCATTTTTTCTTCAGTTAAGAGATATTTTGGTATGCATAAATAATTTTATGACCAAAATCTTGGTTATTTAATTCTAATGTGCCTAAGTGTGTAAGCAGAATGTCAAAATTAATAAAAGATTTAAATCTTTATTTTTAAATTTGTATTCTCTAAAACTTAAAATTCTCCTTTAAATTTTAATTTTTTCATGAAAGTTTACATAAGTTTAAACTTCCAACACAAATCATTAAATGTAACCATTTGATAAATTTTTGAATTAAAACGAACAAATTCCTAAACAGATAAATTTACTGTTTATTAAAATATATACAAGGTGACAAAAGAAATAATTTGGGTGAACTTTAAAATCAATTTTTTTAACCACTGATGTAATAAACTTATTTACCTTAGTATTCAACACTTAAAGCAGCCAAACAAATGTATTCAAGTTGGCAACTGGCTAGCGCTTTGACTTTCGGTTCAATAGTTCGTGGATTTGAATTCTATTTCAGGGTTGTATGTTTGTTTGGTTCGGAATCCACTTTAAATTGTAGATTCGGTCCAATTAAGGGTCAAACTAAACCAACCAGAGGTACATTAAAAGCAAAGCTTAATTATGTATAACATTACGGTTAATAAACTGTCTGCCATAATTGAATTATTAAAAAAAGAAACAGCGAAATCATCTACTGAAAGTTCGCAAGCTGTTTCTTACGTAATCAAAAGATTTAAAGCCATCGACTATGATAGCAAAGCAGGAAGAGAAAGGAAATGCATATTAAACGCCTAAGGTAGTAAAAATTGAATCAAAGTTTATAATTTCAGCGAGAAATATTAAAAGATATATAAATCAACTTTAGTTTTATTTCAAAAATAAATTTAGCTTCAAACAAGAACAACAAGAAGACTCACATTACAATTTCACAAAACTACGAAAATTTAAAAAGAAGCTACTCATGTAAGCCGGGATGATTAATGGAATAAATTTGTTTTCACACATAAAAAACTGTTTTCGATTTAACAAATTCATAATAGCCTAAATAATACAGCCTAGTCATACCAGAAAGTTCTGAACTTCTCGTACAGTTTAACAACGTCAACAACATCCCTAATCCTTACTGGTTTGATGTTGAATAAATTCCAATAGAAAAGGCTATTTGTTTTAGTTGATCAAAGGGTAAAGATTAATTAACAAAAATAGCTTACTTTGAAAGATATGCGTAATTTTGTTCTAAATTCATGAGAAAATTAAAATGGACTTCCCAACAGCATTCAACATTTACACATATAGCCAAATACACGAAAACTGGTATCAATATTTTTCTGTTGCTACTTTATTCACTAATGAATAGAAAAATAATAAAGAATAGTAGAATTGCTACTTTTTTCCCTAAAATCAAATTCCAGGCATACCTTAAAAAAATCTTTGAAGAAGAAATGGGAGAAAATGTCAGTAAAGTTAATTTCGGGGCAAAGTAGTATATATTATGTTACCTGTGCACTAAAACCAAAGCCAGCCACTTTGAAAATTTGTTGATATTTTACAGGTAGTAAGTAACGCTATTTTGAGTTTTTGATTATAATATGTTCATTAGTTTTAAGGTTCTAATGTATTATGCATATTGGAGTTATTTCTTGTTACCTTATGAAATTAATTATATTTTGGGCCCTTTCAGGCTTTTTAAATTTAAAAATAAACATTAGATATGAATTAGAACCTACACTATTAATCATTAAATGAACAACAATAAGAAAAAAAGCAAACAATCTTACTTATTGTTTGAATTGAGTTGAATAAATGGAAGAGTTGAATAAAATAAGTAGAATTCTTTACCACAAATCTGACACCGGCAGTAATTTAATTGAGCTTTAAATCGTAGTAAGCTTAAATATATGTATGATAATTTATTCCAGTCCTTTTTTTTAACTCACTGCAGTTTCCTTATATCTTAGAGAATGTTAAAATAGCTTCTTGGGAACTATATCAATTACAGTTCTCATAATATAACTGATCTGGAGTAGTGATAACAAAATAATTAGGTGCCCAATTTTGCATTAAAAAAAGGTCGAGACAATTAAAACTATTTATATACGATCATATAATGTATGATTGTAAATCACATACCATTATTTTATTCTATTAATAAATCTGGCGCCAGATCTAATGTCAAGCTATAGTTATAAGTCACATACCAGTCCTATATGGTTTCAAGCTAGAAGAGTAGTTTATTTGATAATCAGAGGTATCTTTTGCACAAAGGGCTAATTAGATGAGGCATATAATTTAAATTATTCAGAAAATATACAGAACCCAATCCCATGCAATCTTCTATTTCATTTATCATTAGGCAACAGCATTGTGCGCATGATTTGATATGTTAATCGTTTGCCTATCCCAACATGTAGCACCGATCACATGAATTTGACTTACGGTTGCATATTACTTTCAAGGTTCAGCTTGCTAAGCAGATTCAAAGCTCAATTGGGACAGCATCATATTATTTCATTAAGATTTAAATAAAATTAAACCACTAAAAGGAAATAAATCACAGTTTTTTCTGCAGGAAATCAATGGAAATAGAGTTACTTTATTAAACTAAAATGCAACCAAGAATTTTAAGTAAACTTTCATTTCATAAGCAATTTTCAGTTACTTTCACAGATTTTCATAAATTATACTTAAAATTTCCAAGGACATTCTCCTTTTTATTCTCGGAATACCGTCACACTTCACAAGTAATGCAAACAAGTATTACAAAAACTAGAAATAATTACAGACGTAACTTTTAATCCGTTCAGTATATTTAACGAATGTGAGACTCGCTTCTCTCTCTCTCTCTCATCTCCTTACTTTAGTACATTACTCTCTTCAAATAATTCAGTACTCAAAGGGTTAGTTTAAAAATAAAAAAAATCGAGAATTTATTAAATTTTGTTACTTGCAACGCAAAAACACTAATTTTTTTCCCTTGTATACATCCTGAATGATAAATACGTCAATAAGTGATCGAAAAATAGCGAGAAAAATCTTAGGTCCAGAAAAATGTCATTATGTTAATTTTGATTTACACTTTTTTGACCTGGTCTGCGTGCCACTGTAGTTCTTCCTATTGTTGTTTTCCCTATGTTATATTTCTGATTGCTTATTAATATCTTATCTCTACGAAATTATTTCTCCATCAGTATGAAATGTCTACAGTCAACTAGTGTTTGTAATGTTGAACAACAGTCAATGGCGAGTTTGACACCTAATCTGGCACAATCATGCAAAAATTTATATTTGAGGACTAATCAGATCTTAATATTAACCTGCTATCAAATAATGAAGTCAAAAGGCTGGAACTCTCCTCTGCAAATTACTAATACAGGTATATTGCTTCCTATGAATATGTAACATTCATATGCTTTCTCGAAGCGATTATTTACGCTTGAGTTAATATTCAACCCATTATCTTTTAGACCCAAAAGCAAAATCTTTTCTCTACAGATTATAGGGAATTCTGCTCATAGGATGAGAAAATACTAAATTCTCAAGATTCAATAACGTCAAACTAAATGCAAATCAAAATAATGGGTTATTAAATGCACATTTTTAGTATTTTCCTTTAGACTTTTGTCAAAATTTAAAAGTACTTCTACAATGGGACAGTATTATAGACATGCGCACAGCTTGAATGTAGTTTAAAATAAAATTTATGATAGAAATCAGATATATTCTATATATATTTATTCCAATAAAATTTTAATACATTTTACCCATTTAAAATTTCATTGAGAAGACGTTTTCAGTATATGCAGATATCTTTCGTAATAAATTGTTAAAGTAATATTTAGTCATAATAAATTAAATTTATTATTATCTGATACCATTCTTTATTTAAAGTTATAAATAAGATATAGTTTACTGCCTAAGGAATCTGAGAGCATTTATCATGAAGTTGAAAGGAGCAAAGGTGCATCATCATTAATCTTGAGCCAGTATCGTCAAAAAACTGAATTGATGTTTCTTTTTACCGAAACATAGAAGACTTTTAATAGCTGTGTACCACAAGTGAAGTTCACGATAAAAAGAAATAACTGTTTTATAAAGACTGAAAAGAATCGTACAAGTTTTCACTGAAACTTTTAATGTAAAGAGATTTCATAAGATTAACAGAGTATTCGATATTACCCAGTGAGTGAAATTAAGTTGTTGATATGATAAATATTTCTTTTAAAATGAAATAAAATTTGTCACAATATTAGCAAAGGAAAATATTTAGATAAAAAAATAAGAAAATATTCATATTTTTCACATTTACATATTAGGCTTGGTAAAGTACAAACTATAAATATGTGAATAAATAAATTTAAATAGAAACTCTAGAATTTTCATTTTAAATATACAGATTATATTTAACTAGTGATTGTTAAACGCAAATTCCTAAAAATAGTTCCAAAATCGCTAAAATGATATCAAATTGTTATTGTGATTTTTATTTTTTATATATTGCTCTAATACAATATCAGAAAATTATGTACGGAGCACTAGATATACTAATTGGTGAACATTTTTAGCAATCTTTTTAAGTCTGCCTTCTAGGAAGACGTTTTTTTTACGTAGTAGGCATTATTCAAAGCAAGAAAACCTAAAACTGCTCATTCTCGACCTACTTGCGTGCTGAAATAAGAAATGCATATCCGTCTTTTGTTAAGCAATGGTTAGGATCAAACCTAGAGCTTTAAAGAATGTGAATCTAATTATCCTTAGTGTTCCAAGAATGACCATTAAGCAACAAACAGACCCAAAAAACGTAGTCCAATTACTGGGATATTTTAAACCTATTACCAGATAACTTGACTAAAAGTTTGACAATCGATTAAGAAAGAGTTATGAGTAAAGAATGCACGTAACAAAATATCGTAACTTAATTGGGAGACAACATTATCGATGACATCTGACACCTGAATAAATTCACGAGCACCCGCACTAAAACTAGAATATAAGTTATGCTTCATAAATAAATTCAAAAGAGCACAGCAGTTGATTTGGGCTGCTTATTTCTACTAATAAAAGCATAAACTTCGCACTTTCATTACTTTAGTTGTCAGAACTATACAGCCCAAAACATATATAATAAAACAATATTCATTATCTTCTTAATTTTAAATTTATTAAATTAAATTTTGGTGATATGACAAGTTTGATTTGTCACATATAGCAACTTTCAATAGACTCTTCAAACATATACATAACATTATCTTTTTCTTGTAACCATTCTCTTGAAATAGCAACCTTCTCTTCAAACTTATAACATCAGAGTAAATTAGACAATATAAGAGATTAAGGGGCTTTCTGCCCAGGAAAAAGATGCTTTTCCCCCTAAGCCTACTATGATTAGCAATTTTAAACATGAATAAAATGTATGATGCTTAAGGGGACACAAGATGTTGAAATTGGCGAAAATCTTCAAAATTCTTAAAAATATTTTTAACATAAATTAAAATCCCCTATTGTCTTTTTTCATTTGCAAGTTTCATTTTCGAATATCTCTTCAATCGATTTACATCTTAGGTTTGGTTTGTTTGTCATTCCATGCTCATTTTTGCACAAGAGGGTTAACTAGATAGGGAGATAGGGTCCTACAGTTTTTAAGTGAATTCCAAATTACTACAAACATTTGAACGTAAGTACTGTTGAACCAAATGTTAGGTTATTTGCTACGCCTACATACCCTAAATTTTCACCAACCATCGATTGTTAAATTCATGCAATGTATAAGTAAATAACAAAAAAGAGAATTTAAGCTTTTTCAGTAAAAAAATCGTAATTTGCAAAGCGGTGTTTTGTAATGTTTCCCAGTGAATTTTGACCATAGTTAAAGATAACTTTAAAATAAATTAATAAATTTTATATGCACTGCTCAAAGTACTTGATTTATTGTGGTACATTTAGACATTTCAGTTATAGCATTATGGACACACTTTCATAATATAATGCATATTTTTTATACATCTGAAACATGACTATTGCACTAACTTTTAAATCCAGAGAAAATTTGGTGAATTACCGGCTATTCATTAATATCTGACATTATGAATATGCCTCTTAATATTCTTGAAAAATAAGCTTTTAAAAATATTCTTGAAAAATGTGCAGGCACACATCATTTAACTTTTTTTTAAAAAAAATTGCTCTTAGGATTAAACGACTTGTCTGAAAGTTATTGAGAGTAAAATAAATAGTGAAGAATTATTTGAATTTTATTTTCAAAAGCCATGACAGTATGTAATTGTAAAAAAATTGCTTATTAGTCCTAATTATAGCCACTTAACATATAATTAACAGCTCAAAGTTTTGAACTTAAGTCAAGTAATGAAGTCAACATAAGGTAGAATCTTCCTCTTCAGTGGAGAGACATTAGAACAAACGAATGATTTATTTTTAGAAAAATAAGTGCCATATGATAAGCTGAAAAAGAGAAAGTTGCGATGTTCTAAATTCCAGCTCAGTAGGTTTCCTTTTTAAATTAGTCTGCTAGAGAAAACTTGTGAGTAAGATTGCTGAAAAATAATCAAAATTCATTCCAAAAAGGTAATCCACAATTAAAATTGAAGTTTTGGACGTAACAAAATTCTTCTGTGTTTATAAAACATTATAGAAATTTCACTGAAACCATAAAACACATTCATAATGGTACAATGCAAAAAATTCTTTCTAATGAATTTTGAATACATTTCCAAAACTTGTAGTTGGAGCTCAGCAGTTTGGATTTGACTTCCATCTCATGCTATTGTATTTGTTGTTGCTCGAAATTTATTTCAAACAATAGATTCTAATAAATTAATCCTCGTGAGCAAAAAGTGGTAGTGACGAACCAAATTATTGAAAGTCACACTTGCATGTCAACTACTTTCTTCACTGATACACTAACGGCCGTATTCACCAACCAGAATTAAACAAGGTTTCAGGATAAAGGGCGAATTAAGTCTTGAAACGTTATTCACCATGACAAAGACAGCGATTAACTCGCCTATATGTATCCCTAGAATAACTTTACGATTTCGGAGTGTTAAAGCCGAGTCAGCAAACAATGGTGGACTTAGCTATAATTTTGTGGACATTGATGTGCAAGATTGCTATCCAATCAGAAGCATGTCGTGTTCAGTTAACTCCAAAGTTGTTTTAATTGGGAATTTCCCCGCTTCGTGAATAAGAATTGGCAATTCATGCTAGAGTTGAGTTATATCCAAGATAGGCTACACTCAAGTTAACCCGTGTTTGGAAAATACGTCCGTAAATTGACTATTGAATGGTTGGTGTAGCGGCATCCAGTTTCGTGAGCGGGGATAGAAATGTGTTGTAAGCAGAATCCAATTAAATTGTGAATCTGATCTATTAGCACTAGAAGACAAGTGACCGTAGAACGATGTACTAAAATCAAACTTCCATTGCTACCTTTTCGAAACTAATATTAGCTATATATACCTAAAATTTCTACTTTTTCAATAACATCAAATGGAACTTTTTATTACATTAGACCACAAGTACTTTCTTCACATTGCAATGAAAAAAATTTTTAAATAAGATGCTCAAAAGCTTACCTTTTATTGAGTCAATTCATTTCCCTTCGAATATTATGTTTTCCAATTTTCACAATAATATTTCTTACCTTTTCTTATGTTACTTGTTTCAAGACAAAAACGTTCTTCTTAAAAACATGCTCATTAATCTACTGTAATTAATTAAGAAAACACTTCGAAAATCATCCTATTTATTGGTTTTTGTGTATATTAACATATATGACTAGAGCTTGGTAATAACCAATCATTATTTGGCATTTTAAGGGTCGACAGAATGTAGTGGATCTCCTGATAGGAAATCTGTTTTAGTCAATGAAATAGGAAGAGATAAACCTCAGCAAACAAATAAAAACTTTATTTTGTATGTGCTTACAATTAAATCAGAAATACTAGAATAGAGTTAATTAGAATAATTGTTTTTTCATTTTGATTATGCCGTAGGAATATTTAAGTCTTGAATTATTAAATAATGTAATTAGAAATATTTAAGCATCGTTGTATTAATTTGCCATTAATGAAAATATTAGCAATTTATCACAATGCTGCAAAATGAAGTAAGTTCAAGTTGCACAATAATACATAATTGATTGATATTTGCTTGGTACATCAAATAATTAGATTCAACTCAAGCAAAATTAGAGTTAAAATAACAGAATGTAATGAATTTCTTTCATGGAAATTATTAAAATTTGCTCGTATTGATAATGGTGTTATCTTAGCAAAATGTGACAGTCCTTTATCATTCCAAGCCTATGATTATGATTAAATCCTTTTGAAAGCATAAACATTGAACAACATGTAGTGGATAATATAAATTGCCAAGGTTATTGTCAGATTAATATATATATATATATATATATATATAGTCTGACATTATAAGACCATTATAAAACGGCTTTGTATAGAATGAGCCATATTCACGTGCTGCAAGGGAGGAAATCTGAAAAATATCCAAGTATTATCCCTGACTCAATATAAAATAATGGTTGCATCAGAGAGTTTTGTTTGAAAAAATTTAACTTCAATTTCATTTACTGTTATTATTCTTAAAAATACACACTTTCTTTAAAGTATAATTTTTATATTTTTTAAAAAAATACATTTATTGATTTCAATAATCTTTAAGATAGTGTAATAAGTCATTTTAAACATTTTTCATCTGTAAGAATGTTTGTCATCAGTAATTGAGAAAACGGTCATCAATCAACATTTACATCAAGTTCCCTGTAATCTCAAAAAATATGCAAAAGATACATCAAATAAATAAGAATTGGCAATATAAAAACATTTAAAATTTTATTTTCCTCTTGGATTTTATACTTATAGAATAAAATACTCCATTCAATAAAATAAATTTATTCAAACTTAGAATATTCTCTGAATCAACATATTTATAGTCCTATCAGGAAGTTATCATTTTATAATGCATTGAGGTATAATTTTCAGAATAGAAAGAAAAAATGAAATTGACGAGAGAAAATGATTCTCCTTACAGTCTTAATTTCTTTTTAAATGATATAAAAAAAGAATCTGAAAGTACTCGCAGTCTTTTCAGCTTTTTGTTTGAATAACTTGAAAGAATTAAACAAAAATTTTCCCTTTTTTTCCTATCTCTGCCTTTTGTACGGAAAGATCAAGAAAAATGATCCTTTTTCGATATAATTTAAAAAGATATTAGGGATTCAGGCGAAGAGGAAATTCCCTTTCTTTGTGTTCTTCTAACTTTAAAAATGCACTTCAACTTTTATCACGGGAACAATTAAGAAATTATGAAAGCCACACACACACAAACAAAAATGACTGATAAAATTTTCTATATAGCCTTTGGGAAAAAAATATTTCTTAAGATTTTTTAAATGCCGTTTCTGTGAACCGATTGTTATCCAGTCCCAAAATCTAAAATTTTTAAACACCAGTTGTTGATTTGTTATAGATGTAGAATATGAAAAATAGTTCATTTTTGAAAAGGATAAAATTATATCAACAAATGTTTATTGCTTACAAAAATAATGTGTATAATTTTTTTATTGTAATTTTGTACGATGTATTATATGAGAGTAAGAATGTGGGAGCAGTTTTCAACACAAAATGTTGACTCCACCTCTATTAAAATCTCAGTACTAAGTTAAATTCAACAAGAAGGAGATGATTTTCAATGCATTTTCAGCTAGCTGCCCTACAAATACCTTGATGTGGATAGACCTTTTACAAAACATACTTGTTCTGCTAAATAAATCTAGAAACGAGCTTTGCGATACCTAGTGAAGTTATGTGGGACAGAATCGTTTATGGAGGCCGAATGAAATAATTAGTGAATTTGAATTTGGAAGCCTCATCAAAGCATCTTTTACAAGGAAAAAGCATTTCTATATTCATTGGGGGAAATTTTAAGAGTGGCATAAACTGGAGATTACTTAGCCGCAAAAAAAGAGCGAGAAGAACTTTGCCACTTAGCAACCCATTTTTCTCTCAATGAATCGGTGTTGATGTTTTCTGCCCATGAGGTTAGTTTGCCTTGAAGGCTGATTTTCCATTCCCTTCTCTTTAGTTCCTAATCACCCTTGGCTATGAATTCCTATAGTAAATTTTAAACACATCATACATGATACATTTCTTCGTATGGATCTGCATGTCACGTGGGAAAATGTACCGTGAGTGGGGCAGTTTGTGATTTCAAGGAAATTCATGACCGTTCTGAATTTTATTCCATTTTAACCCTAATTACAGGAATTAAACAGGAGCTTCCTGCTGTCACACTTGTCTCTACTCACAAGGTAGTAAAGTATTCTTGGTGACACTTAGAGAAATAAAAAAAAATATTTACTGAAATTTTAAGAATTTTAAGTTTTATTTGTTAAAATATCTATAAAACAAATAATAGAATTGATAGACACATACAAAGATTAGTCTTTTTGTGGTAAGTTATGAGCCTGACTAAACGAATAAAAAAAATTCGTATGAAAATTTATGATAAATTGATGAAAATTTATCATGATGAAAGACAAAAATTTTTAATTCTTTGTATGTGTTTGCCAATTCTTATTTCATAGAAATTTTAACAAATAAAGCTTAAATTTCAGAATTATGTACATATATATTTATTTCAGTAAATATTATTTTCCCTAAATGTGTTATTGCCAAGAATACTATAGAACTCTGTGGGAAGATACGCGACAGCAGGAAGCTACTGTTTATTTCTTGTGGTTAGAAAATGTTGGAAGAAAATTTAGAAATGTCCTGAATTTTCTTGAACTCGAAAACTGCCCTTTACACGGTGCATTTTGCCACGTGTCAGGCAGATTCAAACAAAGAAATGTATCGCGGATTGCGGGCTTTACACGCAGGACCTGTTCTGTGGATCTGCTGCTACTCAGAATCAGAAAAAGAAACAAATATTTTGCTGCCTACTTTATTTCCAAAAATTATTTCATTATCAATAACATATCTCACATAGTAAATTCTACTACTTCCATTTTCTATACTGGAATATTTTAAACATTTTATAAAAAATTGTTTGACATTCCAACGATTCATTTTTGAATTATTCATTTTCGAAGTATATAATATAGTTTATACCAAAAAAAATTAAAAATAAAAGTTTTTTTGTACTTGACATTCTACGAATTTGTTATTTACTGTGTTTTATATTTGATTTTCATATTATATAAATCTTAAACACATTAATATAGATGGTTAATCAGAGCAAATTATTTTCAACAAAAATTGGGATCTCCTTGTACCAGTAGGATATTATAGACTGCGTAAGTATATAAGCTTTCTCTGCATGATGATTCTCAGCTGGATTAGGAATCTAATTTGAGACCTTAACACGAACACAACGATTTTTTTTTTTTTTCTTTCAGGCTAACACTACTGCTTGAGTTCACTTCATTGGTCGTCAACTATAATTTACCTTTCTGCTCATTGAAGCACCATCTATCAAATGAAGCTAGAAGTAAACAAAAAGGTTCATTGTTTTTAATTGTTCTATTGAATAAGAGCTAAGAAACACGAAGGCCGTTTTAACTATACTCACAATTTTAGGTGATGTCGGAACCGTTAATATGTCACACTCAAAATAGGATACATAATATCTCGAACTATTGCCCTATAGGGGAAAGTACTGATCAGACAGCTATTTGTTCAGCATCACCTTGAAACAACAGTCATGAAAAAAAGTTTAAAAAATCCATATTGCATATAACTATTCTCGTAAATTAAAGTCTAGGTTGGTTGATTTGTTTTGTCGTTATGCGCTTATTCTTTTGCACTACAGAAATAATTCAATCAGATCCTACGTTTCAAAGGAAATTAAAATTCTTTGCAAATATTCGACATTCAATCCTTAGGTTGAAATCGAACTCGCAAACTGTTGAATTAAAAACCAAAGCATTGAGCATTAAACTACCTGCTCAGTTACTGCTTACGTCTTCGGTCAAATGGAAAATGATAAAAAATGTCTCATTCTTTCAAATAAAATCTAGGAATAGCTTTACGAAAACACATTCTTTTCCTCAAAGCAACTTCAATAAATGACAGCCGTGTCTACTTTCGGTCCGTTAAATTTCAGCATTTCATTTGCTCCATACATTCAGATTGCTTTATGGCATTGTTTAGCATTACGAGAATATTGAATCCTTCATTCTTTCAATTTCTGTTTCTTGTAACATAATTTTATTTTGATTCGAAGCAATTTCTCCATTTTTTTCTTTCCCATTTACCGCAATCTTCAGAAATGCCTCGGAAATCATGTAGGAAGTCGATTTCAGTCCACTTACTGCGGCAGCCCTTTACTTGGAATCTTTTTATTACCCTGCGAGAAATTATAGTGTCTTTACGTATACATGTTCCTACTACCAGCCTCATTTCTACGGCAAAATACTTGATTTCTGTACAGATTCTATTTTATATATTAAATGTCTTTCAATAAATGTCACAAATGTGTATATAGTTGCATTTATTTTATTTAAATACAATTGTCTATTGATTTTGTACTTGTGCATACAATAAATATTTTAAAAAAAGTTAAATTTATAAGAGTATCATAAATGAATTAATTATTTGAAATGCGAAATTTTATTCCTCATTTTAATATAATTACTTTTTCTTAAATTTTGGATTTGTTATTAAAAATAAGATTTTTCTTAAAAAATAATAAAGTTGAAGTTTTCTCAGGGATAAAAATTAAAAAATACTATTTTTTTACGACCGCTTTCATTAAAATTTATTGATTTTTAAACAAGAAATCTAAATTTTCATTAGAATTTTTGTTGGTATTTTTTTTATTAGAATTTTTTTTCAAAGATTTATAATTTAATATTTGTAATTAATTCTGAAAGATAAGCATATGTTACTTAGCTTAACTGTTATTCTGATTTTATAAATTTTTTTATGATACATACACTCCACTGGATTATTTTAAGCTTTTGGATCCGAAAATTTATTAAGGATATTTCATTTTCAGTTATACATATATTTTTCTGGGTATCTTACGGAATTAAGTTTAAAAGAAGCCTCGTTTTGGAATTTTGGAAATCTTTTCTCCATTTACTGACTCTAAAATTATCATAATTATCCTAATTGTAAGAAATACACACAAGCTATCACTTTTGAATTTATGATTTTTAAATTGAAAATAAGGTTATTTTTAGTAAAAAAATATAATTAATTATTATTTTTTTTTTTCAGATTTGAAAACTAAAATGTGATTATCAAAGTGAAAATTTTTTTAATTCATCCAGTTTGTGATGTTTTTACATGAGAAACAACCTATTTATGTCCTTACTTTTAATTCCCTTTTATTGTCCCTGTGGATTTAAATTTATTTTTATGAGTTCAAGAAAGAATTTAAATTTATGGCACGCTGATAATCATTTTTATATAATGCAATATAGAAAAAAGTAGACAGCTGAAAAACCAATTTTACAGTCATTAATGTCGTAATCTTTAAAGTAATTTCAATATCATGTGTATGACCATGATTCGAGAGTCTTACAGAATGTTTCATTGGGAGTTCGTTCTCACATTTTCAAATGAATAGTATTTCTTTTTATTTCTCATTTTTTTCGAAGGGGAATCAAGACGAATTCATTCCCAAAACCATACATAATATGGGCTTTATAAACATGTAAAAGTACGCGTGTATGTACTATAAAATTAAAAATTATATGTACCTGTATGTAAAATTTAAAAAGGAGCTGAAGAGCATTTGTTAAAGAAAGATACTGTTAAGTATAAAGCTGTAAAAGAATTGCTGGTAATATTTAATGTCATGTAAAACTGAATAATGAACCCAAAAGATTATGCATTTTGCAGTGTCAAAGTTTTGTTGTTGAGAATTTCATTTTATATTATGTGGATGGGATGAAAAAATTCTTACCATTTGATTCCTTAAATTTTCATTATATTCAATTTAACGAAGTTTTCGTTTACTTAATTCTTCATTGTGATCTTTATATTTTGAATATCGTCCTTCATTTATTCATGTGATGTATTTTATTGTAGTCACTTATTCACGTACTTTATACAATAAAATTAATAATATGTGATTTTACATATTCAAATCATAAACTACTTATTACTTTACAAATTCGTTCGAAAGGCAAATATTCTGAAATTTCATAAAAGAAAATAGTTTTTAATTGTTTTTAGTCTCAGTACCAGTTAATATTGAAAATATTGATTTACTGAAATTGATTTTTTTCTATTTTGAAGAAACTTTGTGAGTTTTATACTTCAAGTAATTTTCAAAAAGGAAGTCAATTGCTTGCTTTTTATCCCAGTTTAAAAATTTTTTATTTTAAAGCTATCAAATCAGTCTTTATACTTTTCAGAAGTTTCACCCCATAACTTAGTACATTTAAGGCTTCATTTGAGTATCCCTCCAGCAATATCTCTTTGGAGGTCTTTTCCTGTGCCGGAAGAAAGAAAACCGCCGAAACTTCTAAGTACACACCAAGATAGACGCTCACACGTAATGTAGAAATACAGCATTCATCTACAGTTGCTTAAGAGTAACCGGAGTAGAATCTAAGACATTCCACTCGTAAGGCCAATGTGAGTGTGGTGTGTGGTGGTGTGCCCTTCTGTATATCATTGACAGTTGGTTTCCTATGCTTGTTGCTCAGCAGTCCTTTTTGCACACGAGTGCTCATCAGACCCCATATATCACGGCAAAAATTTCTCGACTGAAACAGTTGTACATTTTGTTACTGCAGAGCAAGTAAATATGTGAATTAAAAAAAGTGAACTAAAAAGTGATTGGGGATTTTTTGTGTATAGGTCTTACAAAATATATAGGTTATACATAAAAAATATATGTAGGATATATTGAAATATTCCCCTTTCTTATAAAAAAAAGTTGATAGGATTTAATATCCTTTACGTTTTATGTGGTCACTATACAGACACGAGGAGATTAATTGAATTACTACCTTAGGTTTTAAGTAGTTTGAGCCACTACAAACGAGCTCGCGCGCGCCGCGCACGAGGTGATAATCAAATGCTCTAGCTCTGATCCACTAACAATTAAGCAATCTGTTCGATCATGGAGAAATTAAAAATATTGAAAGTTTCTTAGAATTTCTTTAAACATGGTGATGGTTTAATGAAATTTCAAAAATTGCATCCAATATAACATAAGTAAGTTTTGTCTGCAGGCAATTTTCCGAAACCTGACTCTGGTCTTCATTTCAACAGTTTGTAAATTTGACAGCAATTTCAAGTGTCAGTGCATATGTGGTGGTACAGAACCTACAATAAATTACGCATACCGGTTGAGATAATTCTTTTAAGTATAAAACAGCCGTAGAGACACAGAACACGAAATTATATTTTAACTTTCTGCTTTCTTTCATAAAAAGAATGCGATCAAAAGTGTGTCCTGAACATTCATTTTCTTATGTGATATATAGAATAATGTTCTTCGTAAAATATATATTTCTCATGTTATAAAAATGTAAGCTTCAAAATGTAATAACTACATTTCAAAATTTCTTCATAAATAGTTGACATTAATAGTTTTCTTCATTAATTGTTTTTGACAAAGTTTATCAATTTAATATTTTTTATCATTCATTTAATTTCTTTTTGTTCAATTTTAATGTATATCTGATTCCATTAAATTAAAGAATATATTTTGATTTCATTTCACAAATTAATTCAAAACATATTATGCATTTCCAATTTTACAAATAATTCATGGAAAATAGATACTTAATTTGAAAATCATTAAGATATTTTGATTTAATTAATACAATTTATTTTTATTGGTATAAAAGTTGTTACATTTATTTCAATTTTGCTTATACTCCCTGAAATCATATTAATGAGTTTTTTATTGATTAATATCATTTCTAATTAAAATGCGAAATTTATTTTAGTTCTTAGAAGTAATATTAATCAAAAACATTGCATCTGAATCATTAAATTTAGCTAAAAATATTCAACGGTTGGTGTTGATTTTTCAACGAATAAAATCCATTTTTTAATAAGAAATTATATTAAGGTAGAAAATACTCAGACTATAAATAAACATAATATTTACCGAGAATGAGCAAGAGGGAAATGAGTGCCGCAACTTCAGATTTATCGCTTTAAATGGCAAGTATTTTAAAGCAGCTCTTTAATATTTCTACACCACTGGCCATTAAAATTGCTACACCAAGAAGGCGACATGCTACAGACGTGATATTTATACGAAAGGAAGAAAGTGCTGTGATATGCAAATGATTAGCTTTTCAGAGCATTCAGACAATGCAGGCGCCAGTAGCGACACCTACATTGTGTTTAAATGAGGAAATTGTTCAGCCGGTTCCTCATACACAAATTGCATTTGAACGTTGTTGCCTGGTGAAAAGTTGTTGTGATGCCTCGTGTAAGAAGGAGAAATGTGTACCAGCAGGTTTCTGACTTTGATAAAGGTCGAATTGTAGCGTACCAGGATTGCGGTTTATCTTATCGCAGTATTGCTGCTCGCGTCGGTCGAGATAGAATGACTGTTAGCAGAATATGGAATCGATGGGTTCAGGACGGTAATACGGAACGTCTCAACGGCCACCTATAACTAGCAGCCGAGAAGACAGGCATATTATCCGCATGGCCATTATGGATCGTGCAACCACGTCATGAGCCGTGAGTCAAGAAACAGGGTCGTTTGGAAGACAACAAGTGTCTGCATGAACAGTTCGACGACGTTTGCAGCAGCATGGACTCTCAGCTCGGAGACCATGGCTACGGCTTCCCTTGACGCTTCGTCATAGATAAGAGCGCCTTCAATGGTGTGATCAACGACGAACCTGGGCGCACGAATGGTGAGACGTCATCTTTTCAGATGAATCCAGGTTCTGTGTATAGCAATCATGAAGGGCGCATCCATGTTATTCTCATATTGGCCCCTCACCTGGTGTGATGGTATGGAGTGCCATTGGATACACGTCTCGGTCACCTCTTGTTCGCATCGACGGTGCTTTGAACAATGCACGTTACATTTCTGGTGTGTTACGACCCGTGACTCTACCCTTTATTCGTGCCCTGCGAAACCCTACGTTTCAGCAGGATAATACCCGACCGCATGTTGCCGGTATTGTACGGACATTCCTTGATAAAGAAAACGTCTGGTCAATGGTTGCCGATCTACTGGATCGTCACCAAACGCCAGTCACAACGGTTGATGAACTGTGGCATCGTGTACATGCAATCCAATCTCTGTTTGACTCAATGCCCAGGCGTATAACTGCTGTTATTACTGCCAGAGGTGGTTGTTCTAGGTACTGATTTCTCGGGATCTATCCTGCCAAATTTTTGAAAATTTAATCACTTGTTATTTCTAGTATTATACATTTGTCCAATAAATATCATTTTGTTATCTGCATTTCTTCCTGGTGTAGCAATTTTAATGGCCAGTAGTGTATTTTTAATACTCTTTTCTAAAAATTCTTATGTATATTTAAAAAAATAATTCATCATTTCTCATAACATTTTGCAGAAATACGAAAAGGAACTCAATTGTAAATTTTGAATTCTCGTAAGAGATTTGATTGAGAATTATCCAAGATTATACATCAGTCTGTTGTTTTAAATGTATATATATATATATATATATATATATATTTTCAGAAATTTTATTCAAAACTTTTGCTATCTTTTAACTGACATATACTTTGTCAGTATTAAATATACGTCAACATGAAAACGGATGCACAAGTTTGAAATGTTTCGCAACATAGCTATAAAAATATTTTTACGATAACAGGAAGTACATGAAAAAAACTGCAAACAGTACGAACAACTTTCAAAATATAACAATTTATAAGATTATTTGATTGCTTTCTATTAAAATATTTGTATTTTCTTAAACTTTTTTTAAAAATTAATTCAATTATAAATTTTTAAAAACAAATTTGTGACTAAATTTTATAAAATAGGTTTTATATAGTAAAATAGGATAAATTTTATAAATTAAAAAATAGGATATAAATTTTATGAATAGCAAAAATATTATTGTAAGACATTATATTGCACACAGAAAAATATTAACTATTAAACTTCCTGAACAGAAACAAGTTGAATATAAATTAAGCAAAAGAAAGTAAATTAGAATTATAACCTCCATTATGAAACAAAAAGGATTATTATTCTTATTGAATTTAAAACTTGTGACTTTTTAGATATATATTTGGTATCTGTTACTTTTAAATGATTTATATTTTATAAATATTCACTAATATAACATATTTTATAAAGAACTAGTTGTTTTAGGTTATTAAAATGATTAGAAGTTTATAT
>JAPDSC010038220.1:89449-121923 GCA_026290005.1 Latrodectus geometricus
ATATATATATATATATATATATATATATATATATATATATGTGGGGGGGATAGATAGATAGATAGATAGATATAAAAGCATTTAAAAATGTTAAAATAAATTTGCTACTTTTGTTAAAGAAATTCATACTAAAAACTTTTTTACATCTTTGAAAATCTTAAAATTGACATTTTTGTTTGACAAACTTAAAATCTGAAATTTTATGCATATATTTGAAGTACTTTGTAAAGTTTTTATTTTTAAATCTAATGATTCATTTAATTAAAAAATATAAAATTTCTGTAGAAGGGTTGAATTAAAATATGAGCATTATATATATATTGTATAAGTATTTCTCTCTTGATTCCTCACTTGTTACATATTATTCTTTTTCCTATAAAGGCAGAATTTTCAATTAAACTTGTCATATTGAAAAATTAATGGACTACAGTTGAGATAATTAGAACTGGTGAAATATATATTTTCCTTAATATATATGAAGTTGGCATACTTAAAAATTATATTTTAAATTATACCAAAGATCACGAAGTTTTAATATTTTATAGGACCACATTGGTCGGAGAGTTAATTCGCATGGCTGTTGTAATCATTATTAAATGATGGGATTTGATGTTGCAATATGTGCAATTCTGCTTTGATAGACAAATATTCGATATGCGTATAAAGATATTTTTAATACGCTTTTCAAAAAGGAATAAACCGATAAAGTTTTCTCAAAATGAAATTTTGAAATAAATAATCAAAAAATTACATTTTGCATATTTCAGTTGTTAGTTTACCCACTGCAGTTAAATATGCTAGATTTAACGAATTAATTATAATAAATATATAAAATAATATACTTAACACATTCATTGAAATATTTTTAATTATATGTATAAAGAATTTTTCTGCTTATATAATTTTTAAGAAATTTTTTTATGCTATAATTCTAAATTAATGTTAATTAAAATTTATAATATGATTCATCTTTAATGCCTTGAAAATATATAAATGCTTTGAGGATGTATAAGAAGGATATTTCAAATAATTATTTTATAGTTATTTTATAAGTTCTAATGATGAAATACAGATTATTACACAGGTAGTCATTTTTTTTAAATAATAAACAATTATTCTTATAATAAAGAGATAAACTTCCATTGAACATGAGTTCTAAATACAGCTTTTATAAACGGTGAAATTTTATACTTAACCCACTGAAAGACTTTCGTGCAGATTAGAGTGAATTTTTAATTTTAAGTCAAATGCTATGCGTTCAAATGCTATGTCATGGAAGCTTACATAGGATAAACTTTTTGTTGAACCGTCATTTGAATTTACGCTATTGAATCCCCACATATTTTCTCAGAAGGCATTGTATTTCGTCTAAACTCAATAACTAGTAGCTACTTTTACTTACAAAATAAAGTTAATCCAAATGTATGGATATAATTTCATAGAAACCCAAAAATGTTTACATCCATTATTTCAAAAATAAATCAATGGATATTCTGATCTGAGCAGGCCACAAGAAGCACCCTTCCTCCGTAAAAATCTAAGAAGACTTTTATTTCAATAAACGAGCATGTTGAATCGCAAATAATATTTGTTTGCTCGAGAGATAAACATTTTAATAAAAATCCCCTTCCACTGAACTCTTCTCGGAAATGAAGCGAAGACATTGTCAATAAAAGGGGAATTAATGGATATTTCCCTCCCGCCGAACACAAGCCTTCCAGAAATTCCCTCAAAATAGTGTCGATATCTAACATGGTCCCTGCTAAAAAGAAACCAGGTGTTGCACTTTAGAAGTACCTTATTGTGTGTGCGTCTCCCTTCCATTTATTAAAAGG
This sequence comes from Latrodectus geometricus, assembly GCA_026290005.1. NCBI lineage: Eukaryota > Metazoa > Arthropoda > Arachnida > Araneae > Theridiidae > Latrodectus > Latrodectus geometricus. The sequence continues at coordinate 91,285 of JAPDSC010038220.1, forward strand.
AGAGAGAGAACAGAACATATAGTTATTGGTATTAAAATGTGAATACCAGAGCTTACATTATAAAAGATAAGTTTTCCTTTATGATGGTGGAGTTTTTATTCTTCGTCGAAATTTATGAATCGATTATTTTTGATTTTTTTTTTCTCAGTAAATAAAATTAATGATTTTTGAAGGAGATATAATGAACAAATTAAGATTTGTGCAGTTTCGATCCAAAAAGAAACGTTACCTGTTGATATGTTTTTAAAAAAATTATAATTCATTTAATTTTTAGTTTTAAAGTATTATTTAATTTATTTTTTTATAATTTATTTATGACAAGTGTTTTTCTTTATATTGATAGGAAAGATAAAAATGAGAGCAAAAAATATATATATAGATAAATATAAAATACATTTATTATGAATATGTATAGATTTATAATTAATAACCAAAAATACATAGAGATATCTCTTTGAAATATGTACTCGAAATTATTAGTATGCGTAGTGCTATATTTGAAATTATTATGCAAACACCCTACGCTGCATATTTATTCATACATCAGTTAAACTTTTAACTATAATGAGATTCTTTGGTTAAATTAAGCGTCTTTTAAATGTTACACATGTGTTTTTAAGCAATATAAATTTAACATTTAGAAGAGGCCACTTTTGTACACGTAATAATTGTTTTGGCAGTGATTCACACATTCAAAATTGAAAGGGTTCCATACATGATTCTATCGAATCTCATTACGTTAAGCGGAAACATAACTGAAAGTTTGGGTTTAATATAAGGGAGTTTGGAAAGGAGGTGTTGCCAGTTTAATTACCGATTTCGGTAACTGTGAACTGGGGATTAAAATGATGACATAGTTTTCTGTACTAAGCAGGAAAAGACACTTTTTAAATGTATGTAAAAAAGCAAAAAAGAAAAGAATTATCACCACAAATATTACCCAAATGATCATGAATTATGCCATTTGCGTCACACGTTGGGATTCATTCCCAAAACGTGTCTATGAGGACAACGCAGAGATCAGTATTTCAAAGGACCTGTACAAAGGGTGCGTCTCCATGCTCTTTCAATTATTTCAACGCACACACAAAACTTCTGTTTCATATTTGTAATCTATACCCTTTGCTACGGAGCACCTTCCTTGGCACACTTTGTAATCGTACTATTAGTGGCAAACTTTTCCTTGTAAGTTTTTCCATGTGTCTAACGCTAACGCTCGAACGCTGCGAGAACATGCAGCAATAAACGCATTTTTTTATTACAACGCTTTGTCTTCTATAAACGCAACTCGGCATATTTTGGTCCTTAGCGATCCAGAGGTGCACCAGATCCTTTGGAATAAATAATTTTATCTGCTATATTTGAATTTATTATAATAAATTCAGATCGCTAAGATGACTGATACCACAGAGCTAAATTTAAAACTCGGCAGAATCAAAAGCCAGCTGACGAAATTAAATAATGTCTTCTCAGGAGAGCAAGATGAAATAGGCATTTCTGAACTTCAGAATCAATTGGATATTTGACTTAGTATACAGCAGAAATTCGAAGTGCTTAAGGATGAATATTACAAAATCGCAAAGGAAGAATTCCAAAATGTCGAAACCTCTCTTTGCGATGTGGATGATGTCATTTAAAAATTAGAGGTAAGCCTTAAAGTCTCTATTAGCAAATTAAATACTGTAAACATTAACTTTGTGCAAAACAATAGTGTTGAAGAATCTATTATCAGTAATCATTTAAAAAGGGCTATAAAGCTTCCAAAAATCACACTTCCGTTTTTTGGCAGAAAATTTGAGGAATGGAACTCGTTCAAAACGCAATTTAATAGCCTAATTAGTGAAAATCCTGAACTTTCTGAAAATGAAAAATTGCATTATTTACTCGGATCACTTAAAGGAGAAGCTAAAATTATAGAAACTGCTGATGATAACTTTTCTTCTCTCTTTAAAGCCTTAGAGCAACGCTATGAAAACAAAAATAAAATAATTGTCAACTGTCATATCAAAAACATTTTAAATCTCTATCCCTTAAATCATGAATCAGGATCTACAGAACATATTGGATACCATTTTGAAAAATCTTAGATCATTAAAAATCTTAGATTTTGCTAGAGACCAATTATATAAAAGCTTGTTATTAAATATTATACTTGATAAATTATAGATTGAGACACTCGTAAACAATTTGAATTAACTTTGAAAGACAATGATGTACCGAAATTTGAGGATTTTTTCTAATTCTTAGAAAGGAGGTGTCAAATTTTAAACAATATTCAAACATTCCATCTAAATTTAATATCGATTGAACGAAATCTTTATTTGTTAAGACAGACAAATCTCTTAAATTGTGTATTGCTTGCAAAATACAAACACATCCGCTGTATCATTGTAATGTATTTAAAGAAATGAAATTATTTGAGATATTAGATTTAGTTAAAAAAAATCGGCTTTGTGAAAATTGCTTAAGTGGATTTCATTCATTATCTAGATGTAACTCTAAAAGTTCTTGTTTCGTTTGTAAAAGGAAATTAGATCATCACACACTCCTTCATAAATATTCCCCGCTATCAATGATAAGTACACATAACATACAAGATAATGAACCTATACACTTGATGTCTACGCGATCTCAAGAACGAAATTGACAAATTAACAGTTCGGAATCAACTGGTATGCAGGTGTCAGAAAATCGTCGTCTTTCGTTTTTCTGTAACGGAAAGAAGAACATTTTAATAAACACCGCTATAATATATGTCAGAGACGCGCATGGGGGAAATTCAAACCCTTCAGAGGAGTCCTTGACTCTGCCAGTGAGTCATGTTTTCTTTCCTCCATTGCGGCAGATTTATTCGGTTTGAGAAAAGAAAAAAATAAATATCCCAATTGCTGGTTTGAATGATACTTCTCAATAAATATAAAGAAAAAGGTTTGATTTCTTTTATCGAATAAAAATAAGGATTCTCAATGGGAAGTAGTTTTATTAATAGTACCTAAAATAACAAGTTTTACCCCTTCTAAGTAATTAAATATTTCAAACTTAAATATTCTAAATAAAGTTAAGCTAGCTGATCCATCGTTTTATATTCCGCAAAAAATAGACATTCTTTTGGGTGCAGAATTGTTCTTTTCATTATTGAATGAAGATAAAGTAAAGCTAGAATATAACCAAAGCAACTTTTGTAAGAATAAATTATCAGGCGTTATTTCAGACAATCTTTTTATAATACTCCTAAACAATGTTTTTTAACTAAAAACTTAGACTTTCTTAATAAAATTCTCAAACGTTTTTGGGAAATTGAAGAAGTGGAAACAAACGAAACTTGCAACAATGAATTAAGGTATTGTACCGAACATTTCGCAAAAACTCACTATAGGAAACCGAATGGTATATACGTTGTGGAAATGTCATTCAAACTTAATTCTTCCGAAGAGATGTTAGGGGATTTTAAAGCAATCGCATCTAAAAGATTCGACCAGTTATGACTGCCTTTAGAACGCAATCTCACTTTGCAAACTCTTTATTCGGATTTTCTCAACGAATATGGATTATTACAACACAGGGAAGAGTTGAATGAAAATTCAGATTTCGAAGACGGGTATTACTAACCGCATCAGGGTAAAACTACTAAACTTCGTGTAGTTTTCAATGCGAGTTCTAAAACGTCCAGTGGAAAGAAATTCTTTAAACGATCTATTCAGAAAGGGAGGAGTGTTTCAGGAAGATTTATTATCAATTCTAAATAGATTTAGAAAATAAACTTACGCATTCACTGCAGATATGAAGAAAATGTTCCGGATGAGTGTTTGTGATTGATTGATTGATTGAGATTAATCCTTCACAAACTAAATATCAAAAAATTCTATGGAAGGATAGTAAGGAATTCTATAGAAGGATTTAAAGACGCCGTTTCAAAGGCATATGGTTCTGTGATTTACATAAAAACTGTATCCAATTCAGATAAAATAACAACCCAACTTTACTGCAGTAAATCACGGGTGGCTACAACCAAATCGATGACGATTCTTAGGCTGGAGCTTTGTTCCTGTCTACTTCTTTCAAAACTCATACAGAAAGTCATTGCTGCAATAAGACTGGAAACAGATTTTGCCACATTATATTTAGACTCAACAATAGCCCTCCCCCCCCATGGTTAAACTCTCCTTCAAACTTACTCAAGACATTTGTTAACAACCGGGTGTCTCAAATTCAGAAACTCTCGAAAGATTTTCAGCGGCAACACATCCCATCAGACCATAATCCTGCTGACTTTCTCTCCAGATGACTTGATGTTAAAGCCCTTGTAGCCAGTAAATTGAGGTTTAAAGGACAAGACATTTCAAGATTAAATTTACCCGCTTGTGCAAATTTTTAGTGTCTCAACCGACAAACTTTTTACTGATAAACTCATGCCTATTTCCAAAATAACTTTATTTATAATTAATAATTCTAAGTTTTTAAATAATTTACTCAATATTACTAATGATTTTCAAAAACTAATTAGAATTCTAGCATTCATTTTAAGGTTCTTCCGAAATTGCAAATTCCCTGAAAGGGAAAAAGGATTTCTCAAACAGAAGAAATACAAAAAAGCAGAAAATGTTCTTTTAAAAATTGTTTAGGTAAGGGGTATTTTTTTCCTGAGATATCTGCTTTAGAAAGGGGATTGCCATCCATCTAGTAAATTGAAATATCTTACTCGATTCATAGATCAGTCTGACCGAATAATTAGAGTAGGTGGCAGACTTGCCTATTCTAATTTAAATTTTATTTAAAAACATCCTATCATTCTGCCGAACGGAAATAAATTAGTTAAACTTATATTTCAATATTATCATAAACAAGATTTTCCTGTAGGCCTTCTGGCTCTTCTAAATACTGTTCGTTTAAAGTATTGGTCCTTTGGTGGCAGCAGTGCAGCATGCAAAATAGTACACGTAAGTATAGAATGCTTCAGAAAACAAGCCAACTGTAACAAACCAGTCTTGCAAACCCTATTTCTAAAATTTGCACTTAGCCTATTGTAGATAATTTTCAGTCAAATTGAAAAGTTTATTTATATTTGTTAAATCATTCTTCTAATTGTATTTATTATTATAATTATTGTATTAATATTTTTGTTTGTATGTCAATTAGTGATGTAACATTGCATACATTACCATTATTCCAATTATAATTATAGATTTAATTTTTTTTATATATTAATTAAAGATGTAATTTTACTTACAATTTTTCTTTGAAACATATGCATATTTCAACGCCGGGCGGGATGTTCCGTATTTGTAATGCATACTCTTGGCTACGGAGCACCTTCCTTGGCGCACTTTGTAGTCATGCTATTTTTGGCAACCTTTTCCTTGTAAGCTTTCAGAGTGTCTAACGCTAACGCTCCAACGCTGCGAGAACATACAACAATAAACGCAATTTTTTTTACAATGCTTTGTCTTCTATTTAACGCAACTCCCCACAACTTTCTTTAGGTAAACTGAAACATAAATACTTGTAAATTTTCTTAATTGTTGCTGAAGAAAATTTTCATCGTATGGTAATGAATAATACAAAGAATTTTATGTTTAAATCTACAAATGCTGAAATTTTCTTCCTTACTTCTTGTTATTAAATATATAATCTAAGATAGTCATTAGCAGAAAGACAAAAGAAGTTTTAATAAACCCCTCATTCTGATGCACTTGAATTTTCCTGTTATAATTTTATTCTGTTTCTATCATACTACTTTTAATAAAAAAAAAGCATTTAAGAGTTTACACCTCTTCATTTTTTGAAAGAAGCAGACTAATTCATGCAATTTTTTTCTTTTGTAAAATTCTTTTTATGTCATTTATACTGGAGGATATCTAAGGACGAATATATAAAATAATGTTTAAAATTATTGAAATTCAAGCCTTTAATTTAAAAAATGCCAGGTTTAAATTTAAAACTGGAGGAGAGACTTTTTATGTAAAAAGCTATATGTGAATATAAAAAACAATACGAAGTAACTAAAATATACAGTATGATGTACTAATACAGTATTATAAATATATATAACATTGTTGTTTTTAAAAAAAATTAAATTTCTGATATTCATGCTCATTTTAGTAATATATATTTTATGTTACTTAAAATTTTTTAAATCAAAAAATGACGTTAAATATACTTTTTAAAACGTTTATATTTAAAACTTATTATTTTATCTATAGGAATTTAATTTTAATCTTACGATTTGCTTTTACAGCTTTCATGTTCTTAAAAATTGTCAGTTTATATTAGTTTTTAAATAGAAAATAATTTGCATTAACACAATAATTTGGTGTTATTTTAGTTTATAAAAAAAAAAAATATTTTATTCAAAAGCGCACGATACCCTTTTTAAATACTACTTACTCAAATATTACAAATATTTTACTCTTTCTCTCTCTCACTTACTTCCTAACACACACAATATATACTTTTATCTGATAATACTCTAAAAAACAAACAAACGTTGCAGAAAACAATAGAAATGTTAACATTTCTAAAATAATATTTTGCAAAATTATTGTTAATGTCTTATAAGAGAAGAATTTCAGATCAACACTTTTGTAAACTCTCTATGTACATGAATGTGTGATATTTACATACTTTTTTAAGAGAATGGAAAATTAGTTATACTTGAACAACAATAAATATTATTTATTTTACATTTATTGTACTATAATTACATAAAAAGTAGAAGGAATGTAAAATGACAACGTTGCAATTCTTGTATTTTTTTATTTTAAGTGTGAGATAAAATGCATGAATGATTATAAAAACGAAAAGGAATAAAGGAATCAAAAATGAATCTAAATTACACGTTTATTATAATTTTTTATTGTTATTATTTTTATTTTACTTTATTTTTACAAAGCTTAGAAGCGGGACTTAAAGAAAAACTATTTTAAGCTTTTCAATCTACTATGCCAACAACCCTGTAAATGATAAACATATATTACTGTTTACTTAAACCCTTTCTTAAAAGTAAAAATACATCCTATTAACTAATCTCTTAGCCAAAGATTTTATAATACAATTTTATGTAATCAATGCTGTCATGAAATCATTTGAACAAAACGAAATATTTATAGTTACCTATTAGTAACAAAATTTGAATTATCTCATTTTCTATATTTCTAATAAATTTTATAAAAATTTAGGTTACGATCTTCATTTTTTATTTTCTTGTGAAATACACTTCTGATTAATTGAGTGGCTTCTCCGAAATTTGTATGAAATGTCATTCTCCTCCCTTTAAAATTCAATTAAAAATATTGAATATATATTTCAGTTTACATTAAATACTTTGGATACACCCACATAAAACAAATTTATGTTAAAGCAAATAAAAATGCATATAAAACCATATACAAGCAATCAAGTGCCTACGTAATGAGGTAAAATCTTAAAAATATTTCAACACAGCAAAGAATTTTCATGAATTTCGGTAATTGACTTTTGAATTAAACAAATATTTGTGAAAGCAAACCCACACAAAATAAAATTACTCTTAGCACAAGAAATCAAACTGTGTAAATTGATTATTGTTATTTTGCAGAGTTGAAAAGTAGAGAAGAAAACCGAAAGTTTGTTCATTCAGTTTGAATTTCACTCTATGGTCATTCTTTGCTTAAGGCTAATTCGATTGGTAAATAACAGCTTAAAATCCATTCCAAATTATTACAAATACCCATATCCAACGGAGGAAATGTTGACCGGAACATCTATTAACTACCTCAGCTTAGCAGAAACTTCGAGTAGCAAAAAAAATTAGTTACTAACTATTTGGAAAATATTTCTTTGGTTAAGATATAAAGATACAAGCACTCAACATTAACTGTATCCATACTCCAAACTGAAAATAAGAAATTAAAGAGTTAATTTATATTGCAAAACTAGACAGAAAGGCTATCAAACATCGATTCGTCAAATCGAAGGACTTCACAGTTGAATGATGACCCCAAAAAGCTTTTAAAATTCATATTATTCTCAGAAAATTTAAATGCACGTCTTCATTTCTTTCACTGAACGGTAGGCGTCTTTTTCTATCTGCAGAACAAATAAAGCACTTTCACTCAGGATTGTTCTACCTAAAGCGATCTTAACTGGCTCGAAACATTGAAGAAGATACCAGTTTTAATAGAAGAAATCCTATTGCTAGTGAAAACTATATTTTCTATAGGTTAATGGGATAAATATTTAAATTTATTACAAGATCACAATAAAAAAAACATTTATACTTCGACATTTGATAATGGGCAGTTTAACGACCCAAAGCTGTTACAAAGCATTCTAATACTTACAGTGAAGATTACATGCCAGCAGGAATTTCCCAGATAGTAGGCCATATTAACATATCTGAAGAAAAAAAACCAGTAAAGCCCTCAAGCACCCACTCCAATGAATATGCACGCAGAAGTAAATATATATCTCCCAGAATTCTGCAGAGACTGGGATCAAAACTAGAACCATTTACTCAGAGGATCACTGTCCTACCACTGAACTATGCTAGACTAACGATTTTATCACTGTGTAGTACACGGTCTTACGTCCTTTGGCTGTTTCGTGTCTACCACGTAAATTGCTTTCTGTTAAAGCACTTTTCACAGATAATGGGTATATATATACTAATCAGTATATATATACCCATTATCTAATCAGTATATATATATATATATATATATATATATATATATATATATATACTGATTAGTAATATAATTTATACTATTTATTGATATTGTAATATTTCTCTTTAAAATATATTTACTTAAATGAGAAGGAATATTCACTCTCTGTGAATGTAAAAATAGGATTAAAATTAAGTATTAATTGTAAAGCGAAGTATTTTTATATACAATTCAAAAGATATATTGATGTGAACTATTTTTTTTTCTAGCAAGATATCTAGAGTTTATTTCGTATTTCGAAAATTTATTCCTCGTGATGTATTTAATGCATGTTATTAAAATGTAAACGTTTATTTTGAAGAGTATATGTAATGAGAAAAATAAACAATTTTAATTAAATTTCATTAGAGTTTAAAAATGTTGCTAACAAAGTTTTATTCCTTCGAAGCAAAACAAGTTGTTTTTAAGTAATGTCCTAAGACAGTGAAATGATACAGAAGTTGAAGCTGTAGTAGTGATTGTATTGAATAAGTGAGAAAACTTCACAACTTAATTAAAAGAGAAAAAGTAACAGTTATGGAAAAAACCGCAGACAAGTATTGTCGACGTAAGAACTAAGGCTTCTTATTTGAACGGAAGACACACAAATATCAAGAAAATAATATATTTCTTCAGAATCAATTTTTGAAGAACAATATTTACCAACATTTATAATATTGTAATAAAAGATTTTTTTATAAAGAATTTTTAACATTTATTGAAATTTTTTTTATAAATAAAAATGATTTTATACAATATTTGTATTTTAAAACTTATTTCTGGTAAATTAATGTAGGAAAAATTTCGGTTGCAAATATACAACTAAGGAGAAAAATTATTTTGAAACTGTATTCATTAGTTAAAAAATGCGCCATATTTTTTCTTTTCATCCATATTTTTCGTTGCATGGAAATTATTTTTGTCACTAAAATTTATTTAACAAAGACTTGATAATTAATTTGTTTATGTTACTATTATTTTTAACTGAATTGAGATTTGGGATATTTAAAGTAACAAAGGAACTATAGAAATTTAATATTTTATAATTGTTTTCCCAAACTAGCATTAAAGTCACTTAAAATGCGATACTTCATAATTGCAATTTAATACGCACCACATACCATTAAAATTGCAACATCAGGTATGAATGATATTTCGAATGCCAAAATTACAAGAAATGAAGAAATTAGAATATGCAAATGATTGACATTATAACGCATAGGCAATACCAGAGGAACAATCATCATTTGAAACAAGAAAGAAAAGTTGTGTAGTGAATTTTTCATCCGACAATCATTCTTTAAGCTTGAAATTTTCTCAAAATATCCAAGCTTAAAGAATGAATTAAAAATTCCTGTTTCTATCAGAGCACGACAGAAACAGGATTATTGCTTGTAGAGAGTGTGGACCATTATTCGGCGAAATAACCTCTCGAACTGGTCGAAATCCAACCTCTGATCTGCGATTAAGGAATATATGGGTAGTTAAAGATGTTACCGAATGGCATACAGGGTCTCAAACCTTATAAATGATCAACACTCCAGATCGTATTGTTTGGCCACTGTTGCAAAATTGTACTAGCCCATTGTATAGAGGAAATGGGTTTGTATGTAGCAAGTTCAGAATCTGCTCGTACAATGTGACGATATTTAGAGCAACACGGATTGTCAGCACTGTGATCATTTCTTCGACTTCCCTTGATAATAAGCATAGTGGCAGACGATGACTCTGGTGCGTCTAACGACAAAGGAGTGTCACAATATCTTTTCAGATGAGTTTCGATTCTGTACTTAGCATTCTGATAATCTTATATATGTCCAGGATCACAGAGAGCGATCGTAGTCTGATTGAATTTAATATCATCATAAGAGCTTTGCAGATGGAGTGATGTTATGGGCAGCCGCCGGGTATATGAAACCCTCATCTGTATTTCCGATCGACGGTAATTTGTATAACGATAGATACATTTCTGACTTTTATTTTTTACTGCCAGTAACCGTGCCGTATTTTCGAGACTTGAGAAGCGCCATCTTTCAATGAGACAAGGCAAGAGTATATGTTTATCCTGGATACAAAAGATATTGTGTTGTTGCTCTGACCTCTAGACCTCTCGCCATTTAAATTCACCAGGTCATAGGTAACTCAGACACTGAACCATCAAATCTCTCCAGCTACTATGTTTGATAAATTGTGGCATAGACATGATCTAGCATGAAATAAGTATCTTGATTCTGCTATACCAAAATCAACTCTGCCAAATTTGTTATCCAAATCAACTTTGCCTAACTGGGTACGAGCCGCTTCAGCTGCTGGTGGAGGCAATTGTTTCTACTAATTTTGTGTGATACCCTGTAAACTTAATCATTTTGTCTTAATTCTATATTGTTTATATACAGTAAATATATTTTTTATATTTGCTTTCTTTCATTGTGCGTTGTTAATATAATAGCTAGCAACAAGTAAATATTAAAAAAATCTGAGTATGTTTGTAAAATTTTAAGGTTAACATTTTTAGAAAAGAAAACAAATTCTCAACAAATCTAATTATTGTGTGTGTACTTTTCTTACATAGACTCTTTATATACACGTCCTTCTCAGCTACAAGTGCATTGCAAATATTTAGAATTTTAGAAAAATTTAAAAATGGAGAATAAAAATAAAAACTGTGGAAACAGTTTGCATATACCTAAGCAATTAATATAACATAGTATTTAAATAAGATTTGAGTAAAATTTCCAATGCTTTGACATGGTGGTTAGTTTTTCATTTGATGAAATTTTATCTTCAAGCCAGGAGTGATCTAATTTTATCTATACTGTGTTTTCTATGTTTTACATGTTCTCGTAAATATTCAAGTTAAAAATATAAAGATTATAGAAATGTATTTAATCTTACCAAAATACGATATATAAAAAGAATATTCTTCACAATTCCAGTTAATAATTTTTAGATAATTTACATGTTGAAAAGTGAATATAATATAAAACTAACTATACTTCTAAAGCATTTGACTTAAATTTGTAAGCGATACCGATATTGAATTGTGGATAGACAACAGTTTGATGAAGTCATTATTGTTGGCTTGTGAAAACCCGCCGTATATTTTTATGGTGAGAATATATACTGGAAATCTGTTTTGCAAACAATGAACGGTATTTGTGTGTCACACATAGAACAAAGCTTGGTAAACATCTAATATTTTTGATAGACTTGCACTCTGAAGGTAGAAGCTTAAAATCTTCATATAGGCATTGGCCATATGAGGAATCATACTGTTCGAGGAATTCATCTTTGGAATCATACTGCTCGAAGGTCCTATATTTAATCAGAGCAAGGGTTAAATAATGCACGTCGATTGGATAGACATTTGGCAATTGTTAGGTATTTCCTCCCTTGACACGTAAATGAGACATAATTTTGGTTGAAAGTTCTGCGGGAGAAAAATGTACGTGTCAGATGTTCAAGTGCCTTAAAACATCTTGCGGCATTTTTATTCATTTCTTCAACATTGATATCCATTCAGCAGTAAAACTTGGAACCCTCTACGCACCGAAGCACTAACTTTATGGTTCTCTTAAACCTTTTATTTCTTACGTTTAATTTTATTAAGTACAATTTTATATTAACTATAGAGATTTTTAATTCCATTTGAAATGTCATCATGAATAATTATAACATTCTATCTGTGTTTAATTGGCCAATAACGAAGTGGTATCTGAATGATTAGTTTTCTGCTTTACAGTTGATAGTTTATTGATTAAACTCTTACTCTTATTAAATAACCATTTTGATTCAAAACCCGCTTTAAACCATTTCTCAAATTCGTTAACTTTCGAGTGTAAAAAGAAATATGACAGCGACAAACAATTGCATTGTGATTACTTATTTGGTTTTCTCTTAACTACTAAACAATTATCAGTTTAAAATTGGTATTTATGTGGAGAAAACTATGGTTTACATATTTCAGTTGGCATATTTAAAATTCTTTTATAATATCAAATGTTATTTTATGTTTAACTTTCGAAACAATGGTTTCCTCATGAATTTTCTTTATAGGTATAAATAGTACCACTAGGAATTTTTTTCTGGTGATTCTAAACATCTTTCCCACTTATTGAATTCAATTTTACCATGCTACTAGATTTAAGAATAATAAAATGCTTAGTTTTCCTAATATATATAATTTTTTTTTGTCTTTCCCAGTAGATAACTTATTAAATTATATGCTTCTTTGTTTTCGTTTGAAAAATCATTGGTTAAATTAAATATTTGCATAATTGATAAGAATAGAGAGAGAGACATCTTCTTATTTATCAATTTACATCTATGGTTTCTTTCAAGGCCTAAATTTTTTGTACCCAGCACTTAAAATCTGTAAGTCATTTTTTATCCATATATTTCAACGTTATTCTAAAGTGTGTATTTTATTTAGTTTCATGCAACCAAGCTGAATTACAGTTATTACTTTAATATCGGTTAATATTTTATTCATTTATTTAAATATTTGACTAAAAACAGGTGAGTTTCTTAATAGCTATTTTAGTGTGTGTGCATATATATTGGCATTGCCATCAGAGTTTAAGAAAAAGTTTTAATAACTCAAAAATAAATTATTCAAGAAATTTTTCGAGATTATATTTTCAGTATTGATAAAACATATAGCACATTTAAATTCAGTAGAATAATTTAATATGCGCTTGTGTTTATTTGAAAGTCTAGTATCAAATTTGTATGTATTGTTAGACATCCTTAACTCAGTATAAGCAAATTTTAAGAACTGTAAAAGTATAAAACTAACTTAATCTACAAGCATTTACTTTCATAAAATTGTCAAATGTGCTAAACAATAAATACAATTGCGTGTACAATCTGTAGTAAGTTTAAAAACAAAGTACATGGAAAGCGATATGAATTTTTGATATCCAAAGATTTAATACCAATCTCTCGTAGAAATAGTGATTTGGTTGGATGAAAACTAATGTATTCATCACGAATGAAAGAAGAATGGTATAGGATCTTTGTTGTCCTTATCTCGATCCTAGCAACTGAAGAACATCTAGAAATGAGTGTTGCGTTTCTGCTTACTTAGGCATGGGTTCACTTCTCATGAGTTTTCCAGGTTTCCACTTTACGATAAGTAAACATGCTACATTATTGACATAACTTCCTTCCCATCCTGCAAATTCTAAGTACCTTGCATATATGCAGCAAATGCATAAAACGCTTTACAACCTTAACTTTTGTTTTCCACTACACAGTGACAAATTATTATAAGCTTTATACTCAGGAAAGCTGGGATGTTGAAGACAAGATTATTCTCTTCATTTTGGAAGCAAATGCACATAACTGCTGTAAAGTACGTGTAATGTCAAGGCCTTATAACAGGCAAAAGAAAAATCTGTAATGATTGCTCTCTTGTAACTCAGATAAGTATATTGTATGTATTTGTTTTTGGTTAATGTGTACATCTCCTGAGAACCGTTATCTTAAATACATTTTTGATCACCGGAAGAAATACCTGTTGATTTGTATCTTGGTCAGCACATATGGTTGACTGAGCTGTTAATTAAGTTTTTCTATCCAAACTTCCATACCACTCCAATGGAGAAACGTTCAGCCCTACCAATTTACATTCATAAATCCTTATTAATATGTCGGGCTTTGTACGAATCATTATCAAATGAAGCCTTCATACTGTGACTTCAATAGTTCATTTGCTTCTTCCTCTTATATATTATAAATTTTACTTTTTGAGTTACTGAAAGAACAAAATTTATAGATAGCATTTCATGTTTATGTTGTTAAAGATTAAGTTTTATGGTGAGTTTCTCGTTGTGGTTAAAAACATATGCTGATATATATATTACATTTTCAAGTATTATTTTCCATTTTTATTGCATTTTCTAATATAAAAATTCTTAAATGTAATCGTTAATTAGCGCAAATTATCTGTTTTACAGATATATTCCAGGTTATTGCAATGTGAAAAATTAAAAGCAGCATATTTAAAAACAAAATATAAAGAACTATAGCTTATTATAGAATAGTATATTTCATTTTATATAACTGAGGGTAACTTAATAATATTATGAAAACATTTTTTACTTACTTTCCTAGATTGAATCTTAGCTGCATATAAAGTGTGAAGAAAGTGCGATTGGCCATCTAATCGAATACCTCCTTGAAATATGCGTAAGCGCCCCATCCCGTTCTAGAATAAAAAAAAAATTCTTTTAAAACAAAGTAGTCTTAAATTTTATATATTTAAATATATATAAGACCCATTTTTTATAGTATAAGATATTTTCTACTATATTATATGTGTAAAATGTGTATGTAATCGCCCCCCATAAAGTTCTCTTTTAAAAATCTATTAAGGGATTAATTATTACAAAAATCGCGCTTTCAGTTTATTTATTCTAACCCAAGAAAAGAAGTTGATTGACTAATTTTTCATTTTTCACAGCATTATTCTTTCCGTTAGTTAATATTATGAAAAATAAATTTTCTTTACTTGTTTTAATTGTCATCAAATAATTGTCAATATATTATATTTTATCTCTTTTTTCAGCTTTGATATTTGCCCTTACATTTTTTTAATTTAAAAGCAGTTTTCTATTTTGCAATTTACTTGTTGTTCTTAAAAATAAAGATATAAAAATATGCAAATATTTTTATGCAACAGCTTTGTGGAAATAAGAAAGGACTTTTATATTCCCAAGAAAAGAAAATTTTTCATTGGAGTTTTACCCTCTTGCATCCAACGATCACATATCCGCATTACAGTTGTTTGGTTTTGTTCAACACAACTACAAATTTCCCTAAAAGATAATCAACAATCTCTGTAGGCCACTATCCTTCCTCTGTCGAACTCGAATACTTGATCAAAAAATGATCGTTTTTTTAAAAAAAAAAACCACAAAGAAAAATACAATTGCCGAACTTGAAATCGTCGAAATCTCCAAATAGCTTTTTGAAGTGTCACCACTGGCGCGCGTGATGCGCGTCTGCTCTTTAACTGTAGTCATTTGCATACCTCACCTCAGCTAAAGCATGTTGTAAATTTCATGTTATTTGCACGCTTTCTTCAGGATGTTGGATTTACGGTAGCTAGCAGTGTATTTCCTTATACAATGTTAGTGAATCTCTAGTGATAATGTTTAATGAGTGTCTAAGAAATTTCAAATTTTACAAAAAGTAATTTGATAATTTAAATACTTAAAATATCTATTTTTAATATTTCTAAGTGACTAATTACTTACTATTGAAAAGTCCATAACCCTGATGATCCAAATGGTTAATGCTAAGTTGATGATCACCATAGAAAAGAGTATAATAACTAAGAAATACAAACATCTCTTCCTCCAGCCATATATTCCTATTCTGTATACGTATGGTTGTGGATGTGTTTCATTCGAAATGTTATCAGCTAAAGTTGCTCTAGCTGCAGCAGCGCCACTCCATTCTTGAGAAGCCATTGAAGTCTGAATTGAACCTGAAATTAAATCCTGCATAAAAATATTGAAAGACAAGGTTTTTTCACATTTTAAAGCTGAATGTTCCTTCAAGTTTAAAAATAACAATAAGGGAAAAGAGTTAGAAAACAAATTATGCCTTGAAGTTCAGGCATGATAATCTTTAAAAAGAAAAATGCTCGCCGTCATTAAAAACATCTTAAGAATAAGCTGTTCGTTTCGGATATTGAAATGAAAGAGGTGTAATTATTGTATGCGGGTAAAAATATATCAGAACTTCTATTAACTTCAAAAAATTCATCAATACTGAGAAAATTATTATACTATTACTAAATTCTAAAAATCTACTGTTTAATGAAAATCCAAAACTCTAAAGATATAATGCCAGGCTTATTTCCGTTTGTTTATCGATCTACTATCACTTTTGGTACGTGAAGATTTATCTAATCGGCACTTACATTTAAAATAGATACCGAGCCACTGCAAACATCTAAACCCGTGATGAGAATTGTACAAGCAAATTGTTGAGTTGTAGGCCACAGATAACTGCTAACCTCTCTGCGAAACTATTTACAGATCGTTGAATATTTTAATAATAGCTTTAAATATAAAATATTGTATAAAGATTTGAATTTAACTAAAACAAAAAAAAAACAGCTCATCTTCTTACTCGTAGGTAATAGAAGATGAACTGAATATTGTCAACGATTTCTGATGGCAGGATCATCTTTGTTTCACGAACCCGGAGATCATTTCAAACAACAAAATCAGCTGTCCATAATTTTAGCAATGTGATTTGAAGATGCCTTCATCGATGATGAAGGCATCTGAAGCACGTCCAGTTCCAGTACTCGCCTACAAATTCCAGCCTTCATCGATGATGAAGGCTGGAATTTGTTGGCGAGTACTGGAACTGGACGTCCATTAAGTGGCGACAGGTAGCGTTTTGCAAAATAATACATTTTATGTTCCATCTAACAGATGGACATTGCCTTATAAGAAGTGAAATCTTAGGAAGCAAACACTCTGAAACCATTTCCAGAAGGTTCAGGCTAGAGGTGGAAGCATTATATTCTGGGAAAGTTTTTCTGGTTTTCATAGAGTTCACTCGTTCTTGTGAAAGGCACGATTGATCAATACAAATCGTATCTGCTCTTGCAAGCCATATTCACCCCTATTTGTGCATTATTTTTCCTTATAAAGATGGCACCAATTATCATGACAATGTGATGTTCCATACAGCTGGCAGTGTATGTGAATGGTTTGAAGAGCACCAGGATGAGTTACCCTTGATCAACACACGCATCTGATTTAAATCCAATAGAGAAAGTGTGGGACTATCTCTATTGGATTGTCCGCGGCATGGATCTTCGTTTGCGTAGTTTAGTGCCACTGGTTACGGTACTGGAGTCTTCATGGCTGAACATCCCATTGAACACTCAGATCCCAGAGAAATTTCAGGAACCTATTGACTCTCTTCCTGTACATCTCGCAGTTGTCCGCTCAACGAAAGATAGTTATTCTGGCTTTGACAGGTGGTCACACTAATATGATTGTGCAAGTTTTTTGAAAACAACTCATTCAAAGGTAATCTAGGCCTGGACCTTCTTTTTTGACGGACATGTCGCGATCAATTCCACTACTGATGCTGCACTGTTATGGAATCAATATAATTCATACAAGGATTGACTTTTAGTATATCCAATTCTTAATCCCAATAAATAAATGCCACACTCTCTCAAAAGGCTTTTGCAGCCCGTCACTAGCAATGATTCCACAAACGCTTCGATTTACTTTCTATGTAAACTTGAAGCTACATTCTCATTAGAATAACAGATGGATTCGTTCTTTTGTTTCCTGGTATTACGAGTTGGGACTCTTATAATACGGTTTTTATCACTTTTTCACTGAGTTTTCACTACATTGAAATTGATATTTTTCAATAACCGAACATCAAAATAAGTTCAGAGTCTAGATAAAAATTTTACACAGGGGTACGTCTTTAAAATTTTTAAAAAGTTTGATTTTGTTAATGAACCAAAAATTCTGCAGAATTTCTCTAAATTTATAGAAAAATAATCTGTTTTTAAATAAAAATTATAATCTAGTTGGCTGTTTTACTACTAGATCCAAACTAATAATCATTAAAAAGTCCAATATATTTTCTTTAATGATTATCAATATGGATTGTTTAATATTGTCATATAAAAGTATTTTAAATAACTCTCTTTTTTGTGTAGAATGAAAGCTTAGTAACAAGAGTTCCAGTTTTGCATACGAGAGCTGATTGGTTTAGAATCTACAATTTAAAGTTAATTTTAAGCCACAATTAACATACCAATTCGAGGTGGGATTCGAACCTACAAGATGTTGCATTGAAAAGAATGATGGATGAAACATTCGATAAACTGTATTTGGCTGTTTTGCACCTCTTTGTAAAAAATATATAAACAACAGAAATGTAATAAATAAAAGGTTAATCAAATGCTATTTTTTCACAAAATATCGCAACAATGTTTTGAAAAAAAAGGAAGAGCAATCTGCATTGCTCTAGCTTAACAGCTAAAATAACATTTATTATCTAATTTATACTATTTTTATAGAGAAATTAATGCTAAATTTAAATTTACAAACATTGCTTTAAGCTTATTTATGTGAATTTAAATTAAAAAGGGTAAATGTGCTACTTCTTAAAATTCTAGCTTAAGTATTCATCAATTTTTATTAACGTAAGTGACTTGAATATAAAACATATTAATTTTCAGTTAATTACAGTTGAACAATATAACCATATTATTAATAAAATAAATATTACACACAATAAAATAGATATGAAATATGAATAAAGAAAATGTATCTTCTCATGTTCCGATATTACTTTAACCATTTTGCCTTCCACCCATTCCTTTTACATTTATTTTTAAAATGCTCTCATTTTTTTTAAGACATCTCCGTATATTTTATGACAAAGAATTAAAATCTGGATTCAGGTTTCTCTTTACGGCCATTTTATTTTGATCAATTTATAGCTGGAATATTTTTATCATTTGGCAATTTTTCAGTTTATGGTTTAAGTGAGTCAGTGTACTCTCTGTGTGAATAAAAATCAATATTATATTTTGTTTTTGTTTCACTTGGGAGAAAATTATTTCTTATGCTTATTAAAGAGAGATAAAAAATTTAACCTAATAATACCTAGTAATTAATATTATTAGAATCTTATGTTCCGTATCATTTAAGTCCTATTTTACTCATTATATTGAATAGTAAAATAAAGGCATGGTACTACAAGAAAAATCTAATATTGATTTTCGAAAATTAATCTTTATTTATGTTTAAAGGCTCTTTTCATGAATGAGATGGCTGATTTGCATTGTCAATGCCTTCAAATGAATTTGAAGGAGTTGGACATAAATCTTGTACCATTGTTAGTTGAAGAATATTAGAACTTTCTATATAACTCCATCTTTATTTAGATTAATTTATTCCAAGTGGCGTTGACTTTAATAATCATAAAACAATCTCTTAAATAAGCTCATCCAATGATTTATTTATTACATTTCTGCAATCTGTTTCACTTAGTTGCATGATGATTTCACTTTTTTATTAGATTATGAGAATGGTTTTATATTCAGTTGAAAGAAATAAGTGCAATCTGAAAATTTGAGATTGAAATTCAATATCTGTGTAGTTTATTTTATACATTTCACATTCTAAGAAGAGCTTTTTGTTTCTTTTAGCGGTCATTGTTATAAATATTCCTTCTTCCATCAATTTTGGATTCAAATTAAAGAATATAAAATGAATACAACCAACTGATCAATAATAATCTTGTGATACAAGTATTTATATTACCTTGAGAAATGTAACCTCTTATGAGGACAAAAATTATTAGAAGCATTTCTAGGTACTTGGTAGTATCTTAGTAGCATGACACAAAAGAAGGTAACAAATCTCATTAGATACAGTGATACTAAATCTTTTTCCAGAAATGATTTAATCCCAATTTTTATACTATTGGAATTGCATTATTATCAATTCATGATATTACTTTTATGATATTGATTTTTATGATATTACTTTTCTTAATTCTTATTTTCACAACTATGACAAACATTGGAAAACACTCCCATATTCATAACATTATAAGTATCTCCAAATTTCCTGCGGCTGATTAAGAAAAGCAATTGTGGCATTGAAAACCAAAGAATGATAAAGCAATCGTATAAATTTATATACAGGCAATGCATATCAGACAAAAATTAGTTTATTATATTCCCTAAATTATTTTATATTTTAGCATTGAAAGCCTTATATATCAGAATTGTAATCTTTATATTAGATTAGTTAAATTTCATTTTTCTTATTTAGAATCAAAAATATTATAAGGTCAATAAAAAAGATATTTGTAAAAAAAAAAAAAAAAAAATACATTTGATTGTATGGCAAGGCAACTGTTAATTTCAAATCTTATAGACAATATTTTTGAGACAAAGTTTAATTTATTTTACATATAATAAGTATACATACATAAATTGAAAATTTATTTTTTTTATTAAGTTTTCTAAATATCATCTATTATATTAAATGTATGCCTAAAACATAATGCATTAAGCTTATTTGTTGTTAGAAACATTTTTTGCATCATCTGCTGATATAGTGAAAGTGTCTCAGAAATATTTGAAAAAAGCTTGCTAATTTAATTAGGAAATATAAATAAAGTACAAGATTCTAGTACTAGTATAATCATTCTATAAATCAAAAGTATAATCATTCTTTCCTTAAAAATAAATAATTCCTTATAAGGCACTGAATCAAAACAATCCAATCTATGAAATAGTCAATTTTGCTTAGAGTAAATATTTCATTTCGATGATAATTGTTTGCTGTAATGAAGTACAGCTAAAACGAATCCAATATTTTGTGAAATAACAAAGAAATATTTGTTACTCTATGCATTTTACATTTAAAAAAATCACATATTTAAATTTTAACTAATTATTTAAAAAATTCCAAATAGGTATAAAAAATTCAGAAACAAACTGTATCAAGGTTTAAATTTTTTGCTTTTGCTAAAAAATGATTTAGAATATTTATATAATAATATAACATAAGTTAATGCAATACAAATTTAGAATATTTGTATTGCATTAACTTATGTTTATTTAATCAAAACGTTCAACTACTTTAATTTTTAATTAAATTGAAAAGGGAAACATTTTAAAAGCTTTTTTTTTCTCATTCCCATGGAAGAGAAATCTGTGGTGTCAATTTAAGTATCAAGTTTTAGGAAAATTTTTGATCAATCAATTTATATAAAAATATCAGAAAATTGTAAAATCTATATAGTTAGAATTAAAAATGCAGTAAATAACAAAATGTTATACAGTGAAAAATGAAAGTTTGTATTTTGTATAGAAATTAAAGACTAATTAATTTGATTCTCTAATTGATTTTAAAAATAAACTGTTCTTTTATAGTAAAACTGTGTTTGAGTATACATTTCCTATAGTATGAAACATATCACTGGGTGAACAGAATTATATTTTAAAACTCTTTCATTTTCTCTCATTTACCTTTATAGATAACACAGTAATTACTTAAATTGTTATCTTTCAAGGGAAAAATATACAGGGATACTCAAAACAATAAATTTATCCATAGCAATCAGATAACTGTGAATTATTCAGAAAATTTTAATAACATGAAAATAAATGGTCCAAAAGTATTTTTGTATGCATACAATATTATTTATAAATATATTACAATATATTAGTATTTATATATAATTTATTTTCTTTGTTATATTTTCACATACTTTCGTGAAATTTAGCTCCAATAGTCCAAAGTTTCTCTTTTGCAATTCCTTCATCTATCTTCTTTATTTTATGCAAAAAACTTTACTTCCAGAAGTGGATTTTTTAAAAATCCAGGATTCAAATTTGTTTATATATTAATGCATTTGCTTTATTTCCTACAATTCTTGGAATTTATCAATTCTACAATTCTTGGAAAACTTATTCCTCAAACGATACTCTCAAGTTACATTTTTAATTGTGCCTTTCTCCTTCTTAGATTCATTTTTATCAGGACTTGAACATTTTTTATCCTGGGTTATCTACAATTCTTGGAAAACTTATTCCTCAAACGGTACTCTCAAGTTACATTTTTAATTGTGCCTTTCTCTTTCTTAGATTCATTTTTAAAAGGATTTGAAAAATCTTTACAGTTATTATTAAAGCATGTATTTTCTTTCAGTTCTGGAATTATTTTAAAATTTTAATTACTCTATACGAAATTAAATTTACTGAGAATACAAAACCTTATTAATTGTGAACAGGAAAAAGTCTGCAAACTATAAATTTCGTATTTACTTGCATTGTTTATTTTACTAATTATCACTGGAACTAACAATCTGTTTTATGAGAAAACCTGTCAAAATACAAATATACTTTAGCACTAGATTTTTTGGTATTTTGTAATTTTCTTTATATAATGTTAATTTTCCCTACTGAAAATATTGAACTATGTACAAACTGAACAATGAACTAAAGATTAGTTTTTAATTCGAAATTAATTTGAAATGCCAAGACTTAACTAATCCGCAATTGTCAACATGGGAAACAAAGGAATTTTGGAAAATTCTTATCAATGATTGAAATTCCAAATATTATTGGAAAATGACATTCCGAAATAAAACTTCATTTACCTTGGCTAGCTCCTCTCTCACTCTTTGCAATGCGAAAGCGCATTCCATTTGGGAAAAAACAAAATTGCGATACCGAGATAAAAGTCTGAAATTCGTTAATTTCGTTTCCCCTTATTAGTTGTTCTTTTAGATTTAAACAAACAAAATCCCGAAGAATTTCGCCTGGTTTGATAGTCTAATGACATCTGAAATTCTTTTTTTTTCCGTATTTAAATATCAAAGATCACAAATATGTCCTCGTTTTTATCGTATGTTTCTAGTCAACTGATTCTTTTATTTAATTGGTCATTATTTTTTTACCACGGCTTGACTTGAGTAAAAAATAAAAAGTTAAATAACTATAATGACAAGACCTGTTAAGAAATCGAATTAAGGCGAACCCTTTTGGAATTCCAAGTAATAAACTGCGGGATAGCTTTTTGAGAAGGGCAGTCAGAGAGGGTAAAAATTAAATAACTTCCGCTTTCTTCTATGTCTGGCCAGAAGTAAAAATAGTTATTTGAAAATAAAGATAGGTTTCATTTTAGTACATTAATCATTATTGAAAGCTAAATATATAGTTAAAAATCAAACGGATTTCTCTTTATGTAAACTTTAAATACCATAATTCAATGTTTGTAACTGAAATTGATTGCTTATCGTGACAATAATTTTTTTTAAGATTTGGTATAATTTCTCACTTCACATTTATTTAATGTATACAAGACTAAATTCAATTGATATCTGTAGTTTTAAAGCTGATTTCCAGCTATTATAATATTACATCTTGTATGAGAATTGAATTCACGAACTACTACACTGAAGATCAAAAGTATCCCCCTTCAGTTATAAAATTACTTAATTTTTGGAATATTTGAACGAAGAAAGTTTTAAACAAAAATTTTAAATTTTAATATTTTATTGATATTTGCTATTTTAATTTCCTTTTCACAATCACAAACTTTTTTTCTTCATAATTTAAATACACACAAAGGGGGGGGATTCAATAAATGAATTAAACACTATTCTGAAAATCATATAAACTACACTTATCATGCACACTCCAAAAATATGTTACTATTCAGATATAGTCATTGTATTAAAAAATAGACTATCTCAAGTTTTCTAATTTTACTTCAACATAATTTTGATAAGAAAGTACGCTAATTTAAATATATATATTCAAGGATAAAGGCAATATATATAAGAAATCATACAGCTTTTAAAAATTTCCTTAAGGGATTTTCAAGTTCTAGTTCTTGCTAGACAATAGTCAAACATAGTGTAAATGAAAAAAACAGAGACCTAGAAACGTATTGAACAAAACTAGAGCTTCATCCTAAAACTTATGGGTTAAAAAAATGTTCAGTTTAATTAAAAAATGATTTCATTTATTCCAAATGAGTAATCGAAATACAAACCATATTATGGGTATAAAGTTCACGAGACTTAGAGAAGCACTTTTGTTTAGTTCGCCTCCGCGGTTTTTTTCTGGATACAAAGGCTAATTTAATCAGCATGAATGTTATAAAGTCGATTCTAAAGAGCCACTGCAAGCAGTGCAGGAGGTCAAAGCATATCTTAGTCTGCACGTCAACATAAATTTCTTAACTGCATGACAAGCCTTCCACTGGAATATTTGTGTGGTGAAACACCATGCATGATAGACTTATCTAAAATATTAGTCTTTATTCTTGACATATTAATATTTTAAATATGGTAAAGCCACCAGATATTTAAAATGGTTCTGCAATTAATTTTCAAAGGGATGTCGCAAAGTTGCACATTATTCTTACATTAGGTAGCCTTTAAATAGAACTGACATGCGGTTTCGGTTTGCTGCCTGTTCTGATGTTTCTCGTATTAGTTAATTAGGTACATAATTGATCAACAAATGATAATGTAATTACTAACTACAAAATGGATAATTCACGCGATTTAAAAAGCTTACTGTGTGATATCAAAATTTTTAAAAAATAATCACTGCTCTTATGGATGTCTTCTAATGTGAATTGTACAGAAATTGCTGCATAGCAGTCATAATCCATACGTAACTTTGTCTTCCATTTGAAACTTATTTCTTCTATTTTCGAACAACGTGATCATTAAAAATTCAACAACATTAATCATTAAAAATTCACCCTTATTCTAAATTTCCTTCCTGTAGTTACAATTTTCAAGGGAAACAATTTATGTAGCACGAGATTGGTACAGATGTCAAATTTTTGTAAATTATAGGAAGTGATTTGATACTCACTTTGGCTGAAATATTATAAAATCTTGCACAATTACATTTTTCTGAAGTAACATGGAAACCCACGAAAGAAATTTAAGGGGTCATCTTATTTAAAAGTTTATTGTGAAAGTAACTTATATGCTACGAAATATTGTATTTAGAAGATAGAGAATACATATCAGATCCTGTTAAATATATCATTCTCATGTATATCTTTAACATGACTTAAATGCTCTTAGAAAGTTGTCACTAAGTAATATTTAAAATTATGGCATTGTAATTTCGCTCTTTAATAGAATGGTTTTTTTCTTTAGAATCGCATTTATAGCTTTAAACATAATAGTATTTATATTCTGGAATAAAAGTTTGCATACAGAATGCATAAGTAAACATTTTTATAAGTTAAATCAGTCGCTTATATCAGATAGAACTCTTGGTAGCTAACGGATCAATTTCCATTATCTTAAGGTCTGAAACTTTGGAATATGTCTAAAGAAAGTCATATGTTAGTGGAATACGTGAAAAAGCAATTAGGGATATCTGTATAACTGAAGAATCAGAAACTCGAAAAGATATTGAAAGTGAATAAAGACACAAGAGCCTATTGCACATTATTACAATTGCACAATCTGTCACAACAAAATATCATAAAAAGAAAAAAGAACTGAGATTAGATGTCTTGAGACTTGAAATAAAGTTAGTTAAAGTAGATACCCAGAAGACACCCACAATATTTTTATTAAAATTGCTGTTAATGATTAATTGTTTTCCCTTTTGTGTTATTTGTTAAATAAATGTTGTTGCTGTTGTCTAAGCAATTAGTTACTAATTTTGATAGTATTGATTCTCGGTATGATTCCTTAGTAACTAGATATGGTAACCAGCGTTACATTATTGATATTCATTGTCAAACAATTTTAAATTTTAAAAAAATTCAAACCAAAAACGCCAAAGATATTAGAAGCATGATTGATTGTATTGAAAAAATTTACGTGCTTTAAAAATTTTAAATTTCAATAGATATAATTTATCTCATGTTCTTCTCATTAATATTTTAATTCAAAAATAAGGGAATCAAGAAAGAATTTTGAGTTGTCACATAAACCACTCTAAAGACGTTCTCACATTTGAAGAATTTCTTAAATTCTTAGAGCAACGTGAATCAGTCTTGTTATCTGTTAACAGAAATGGGACTACTAAATTTAATACACGCCATTATTTTCAATCATTTAAATCAAAATCTCTTGTTATTAGTGAAAACGAAAATAAAACCAAAATCGGCTTTGTTTGTAAGGAAGGTATATATCCTATTATCCGTAGTACGTTATTCTTAAAACTTGCCGTAGAAGAAAGAATGAAATTAATTCATAAACATAAGATTTGCGAAATCTGCTTAAAGAAAAATCATACTAAATACCAATGTTTCTCAAATTATAAATGCGTCTGTGAAAACATTCTAAAGTATTGTGTAATAAATTAGGCGTTGATAAGACAACACTGAAGAATTCGTTGACCGATTCTTTAGAATGTAATAAATCAGATGGTCTCGTTACACCACCTCGCCTTACTAATGCTTCAATTTTGAGTATTTCAAAAGAAAAATAAGAAGTGTTCTGTTTTCAACTGTTCAACAGTTGGCGTTAAATGCGCTGATTTTGAAATAACGAAAATAAGAATTATTTTGTGGATTCTGTCTTGAATATATGTGTGTTGAAAAAAGAAATTTCTGATTGCTTAGGAATAAAGAAAGAAAAATTAAAAACCCCAGTGAAACAACATATTTGCAAAATAAAGGAACTGTCATTTGGAGAATCAGAATTAGGCTGGATAGGTTGCGGTAAGCTTAAAAAAATGCAAACCTCTTAACAAGGATATTGTTTTTTATCGAAGGAAAAAACACTCTTTTAAGGAGAATTCAAGATTATTTTTCATTTACAGAGACTTGGAATAAAAGGATGACCCACTTTTACAGGAAAAAGATAAAACTGTGAAACATTTTAATGAAACTATTCAATAAAAAAAAATAAGTTATATTATAAAACTTCCTTTAGGAATTCGTATCATGAACTTGCAGATAATTATTCCCTAGAAAAACAACTTTTTAACAATTTATGGAAAAGATTCAGCCATGAACCTGAATTATATCAAAGATATAGCAAAATTATTCGTGATCAAGGAATAATAGAAGTAATTAACCGCTTGAGTGTGGTGAAGCGCTATCGCACTTCGCTTGTTATGTTATGTTTATATAAGAAAACTCTTCAGCACTCAAATGGTTAAACCTGAAGTGAGCAAAGAGAACATGGACAGACCTGTTTACTATTTACCGCATATGTCTGTGCCGAAAAAAGAGAGTTTAACAAGTTCCTTGAGAATTGTGTTCGATGCAGGAAGTCATCAAAGCAATGAACTGTCCTTAAATGACTGTTTGTGGCCACGACCCAATCTGAATCCAAATCTTTTGGATGCACTCCTTGAGTTTAGACTTAATAAAATAGCCTTTTGCTCGGATGTGAAACTTTCAAATTGTTTCCCTGCACAAATTGGCCTCGCTGATGTGCACAAAGATGCTGTACGATTTCTGTGGAGGAATGATAGACCGGATATTGTGAAAAATCCCAATATGATAATATGTCGCTTCAATCGAGTCAATTTTGGAGTAAGTTCAAGCCCGTTTCTCCTAGCTGCTACTATCAGACATCATATAGAAAAATATAAAGATAATTATCCTGACATCGTTCAACTATTGGATAAAAATTTCTAAGTGAACGATCTAATATCCGGTGGCAACAGCTTTGAAGAATCACTTGAAACATCACGAAGTGCGAATGAAATTATGGAAGCTGCTGGAATGTTTCTCAGAAAATGAATCAGTAAGGATGTCGAATTGATGGAACAGTGGAGAAAGGATAAATTAAATACTTATCCTGAAGGTACAAGTGTCAGTTTAGGCTCTAATCAAACAAAAGTTTTGAGACACACTTGAAACACTCGTAGAGATTACTTAACTATAGATGTTAAAAGAGTTTCCAGGAATTCATCTCTTTGAACAAAAATACTTGAGGCTGCAGGAAAGATTTTTGATCCACTTGGATTGATTTCTAGTTTTACCATAAAAAAGAAATGTCTTATATAAGAATTATGGAAGGAAAAATTCCCTGGGATGTTCCCCTGCCATCAAATTTTGAAAAGAAATGGAAAAAATGGAGTGAGGAACTACCCCTTCTAGAAAATCTCAGAATACCTAGACTTGCTCTTGATTCTACTTCCAAAGAAGATATCGTAGAATTACATAGTTTTTGTGATGCCAGTAAACAAGCATATATAACAGTTATTTATTTGAAAGTTAAAACAAAGGATTAAACATAAGTAAAACTTTTAACTTCGAAACGTCGTGTGGCACCTTTGAGGGGTATAACTTTACCACGATTAGAGTTGTTGGGAGCTTTACTTGCTGCTCGTTTATCGTTGAAAGTGAAAAAGATAATAAATCTTAAGAGATCTACTCTGTTGAGTATCACTTATTCTAAAATAACTCTTTTCTGGATCAAGGATAAAACATCCTGATGGAAACAATTCGTTTCAAATCGAGTCAATGAACGAAGGATCCGGACTCCTGGCATCATTGTGCAGGTAAAGATAATCCTGCTGATCTTCTCTCTGAAGTGATGACTGCTGACTGTTAGGTTGATAGTTCCAGGTGGTGGACTGGACCTGAATTTTTAATGGACTCAGAATTTCCAGAGACTTCCTAGTCATTAGTTCCTGAAATTAGTTGCGTTGTAGAAAATGAGAGGGAAGCAATACTAAGAGAGCCAAAAAGTGCTTAACCATCTGAGAACATTATTGTCACTGTTTTATCGACTGATGATTCTGGGACTATGATTCTTGTCCTCTTTTGGACCTTGCGCCGCAAAACCCAACCAACAACAACAACAACTGGGACTATGATTGATAAATTCTTAGAAATTTCTAACAATTATTTTAAAATTAATCATATTTTGTCTTATATTTTCAGATTTATTTTTAACTGTAGGAGCAAAGTGAAGAAAGTTGGCTCTTCAACCCTTGGAAAAGTAAAGTACGTGGAAATCTTTCTAGTTAATAACTCTCAAAAGCCTTTGGTAATAAAAAATAGATTTGTGAATAATATTTCTAATTTAGTTCCTTTTGGAGATAATGAAGGCATAATGCGAGTGAATGGTAGGTTAGAAAATACTTCTATACCATACAATCATATGAATCCTCCTATTTTACCAAAAGATTCTAAATTGAGTAAAATTTATTTCAAGAGTTTACATAGGAGATTATTTCATGTAGGACCTCAAGGATTACTAAATTCAGTGCAAGTGGAATTTTTGCCTATTGGTGGCCGCAATATTGCACGCATCAAACTATTCATCAATATGTTATATGTTTTAGATGCCAAAATATTCTTTCCTCCCAAATTATGGGGGACTTACCCAAAGAGAGAGTCGGTGTATTTCCTTATTTACTATTAAGGGTCTTGATTTATGTGTGTGGACCTTTCTTAGTTAAATATAAAAACCAACGAAAAGATATCTTGTGAAGAAAATACATATTTGTGTTTGCATTTGTTTTGCAACAAAAGCCATCCCTCTTGAACATTTGTCATATCTGTCTTCCTACTCAACGATTGCCACATTGAAACGATTTATTAGTAGACGGGACAAATGTTCTAAAATTTATACTGACAATGCCACTAATTTTGTTGGTTCAAATTCTCAATTAAAGAAGTTCTACAAACTAATTCATTTTCCTGATGAGAGTTTGGCTAATTATTCTCGAAATTATTTTTGATTATTATTATTTCTGAAGGTATAGTTTGGAATTTTATTCCTCCGAAATCACCTCATTTTGGAGAACTTTGAGAGGCTGTCGTGAAATCTGTTAAACAACATCTCGAAAGAGTTATTGGTAGTTTTAATGTCACTAATGAGGAAATAAAAACTATAACTGAAAGAGAAGGAATTTTGAACAGTCAACCACTTTGTATCCTTATTGATGATTTTAATAAGTTTAATGTTTTAACACCAGGTCATTTTTTAATAGGAAGACCGATAACATCGATATCTGAGCCTCTTTTAACTGATGTAAATAACAGTCGCTTAAGTCGGGAGCAGAAACCAACAAAAGTTGTACAACTTATTTGAGAAAAACGAAAAACTGATTATTTAAACACATTACGAGATAAATCAAAATGGATATTTACAAAAAATGATTTAATAAGTCAAATGGTATTAATCAAAGAAGATTGTTTATATTTAAATACCTGGCTTTAGGGTTGAATTACAGTGGTATATCGTATCAAGGATGAGAGAGTGCGTGCTGTAAAAGTTCGTACTAAAGCGGGGAATTTAAAAGAGCAATTACTAAAATAACTGTTCTACTTATTAAAAATGTATAAAATTCTAAACTTGCATTAAGTTATGTGTTATTTACATATTATTTCATATCACATTGCACCTTTATTGTTTATTATTTCATTTATATATATATATATATATATATATATATATATATATATATATATAT
>JAPDSC010038220.1:131468-141684 GCA_026290005.1 Latrodectus geometricus
GGGTGCCTACATTTTCTACAAGAACAGGAAAGAACTCTTCTGGAGGAGTGGGACTGAATACTCCAATCTCTCATTAAAATGCTCATTGGCTCAATGCCTCAAAGGTTTGCATAGTTGCTCGCGCCTCCCGGAAAATCATATTACAAACTAAAAAATTTTTCTTTAAAGGAAATATCTTTTTTATTTTTTGATATGTAGAAATTGCATTATTTTTTCCTATTGTAAGCAAATACTCAAAAAAGCATTTTTTTCTGCCAATCTATTATTTTGTTATTTTTCCACTCTATTTTATTTTTTATCTCAAATTGTGTACTACGTCTGCCAGTAATGTATCAATCAAGCTACCAATTCTCCAGGTGCAATATCCCTTAATTGCTTTGAGCAGTGTATCAATTTTAAAAGATTGTTTTTGGAGTTTTACTATTCATTTTAAATGCAAAGAATGTTGTAGTATAACTTACATGAGTTTTAAATTATAAAATTTAAATTCTTTGTATAAATTAAGTAATGTGACTAGTAGAGAAGTGATCAGCATTCTATTGGTCAACTGAACTGATTGTAGATTTGGAAACTATTTCTAAATTGCTTGCTTGTGTTGGTTTAAGGGTCCTTTATAAAATCTAAGTTATGACTTAACAAATCTTATATTGAAAAAAGATGACCGTATATCAGCAACTAAATTTAATATATGCGTACATTTTGTAAAAGTCCTTCTTTATTTTCAGTATCAATACTTTTAATATTTGTTAATTAGTCATAAGACAACACTTAAATGAGGAAAATAATAATCATGTAAAATGTGTAAAATAATCTGTGGATTTGCAGATTTTACTAAAACATTTTTTCATTGGTTTTTAGAATAAACAAATGCCTTAACAGAGTAAATGCTGAGTAAAATTAAAAAATGGTGAATGTTCAGTTTTCATAGCTTGAATCCGATGCATGACAAATTAAGCCATAATTTTTTGGTAAATATAACGTTGCAAAGTAAAATTTTTATACTCGAGAGCTTGGTTAATTCGATCGAAAATTATATCTTCAAGTTGATTTCTAAACATAGAAAACTTTCATACATGAGCTCAGAGTTGAAGCCATAAATTGCAGCCTGAAGGTTAGTGTGGGAAGGAAAAAAGCACACATATTACAAGAAGAAAATAAGAATAGTTTTTTTCTCAAAATGTTGAATTTATGGATATAGTATTCGGCTAGTTTAACGAGACATGTGATCAATTTTTGCTGATGTGGTTAATTAAGCAGAAACTTATAAAGTGGTTTTACAACCACTGCCAAAATCAATATCCGTGATAAAAATCAAACCCACGAACTGCGTACCTAAGACCAGAGCGTTAATTATTCATTTGTTAGTAGAAGAAAAAATAGAATACTTTAGAAAATGAAAATATTTACTATTATGCTCACAAACTAATTAAATAATTTGAATTTTTATATCTTGAATTAGTTTCATAAATGTTAATTTCTACTTTATTTGACTACACGTAGCTTCATTGTAACCAAAGTTGAGAAAACAATATTTGGTTTAATTTTTTATCGAAATCTTTGTCATTTTAAAAACTATAAAATAATTAACTAAACATTTTCTGTATAGCAAAACCTAATAAAAAATTTTATACGTTCATTACATAGTATTTACAAATATGATTGCCTTGTTTTCTTAGTTTTCGAGTTTTGATAGAATTAAGTTAACATTTATGAATGATTCATTTTAAGATTTTTTATGGCGAAAAATAATTCCCTTCCAATCGTTAGAATTGTCATTTTTCCCAATTTAGAATTCTCCGATTCATTACCACTGCTTTCGTCATAATGCTCTGATCTAATATTCCTGGTTTCATTATAGTCGCTGATTCATAATCATTATTTTCATTATAGATTTCTATCAAATTCTTCAGTTTAGTTATTTGATTCCTTTCCACTCTTATCACTTTAATGTCTTAATTCATTATCACATCCTTCGTCACTGTGTCAGATGTAAAAAATGATAAAGTATCATTGCACTAATACTTTAACATTTTTTACATCTTATTATATAGCTATATAAATTTTCTCATAGATTTCTTAGTTATGAAAAAATAAATTTCTAATTGCTTTTTTCGAAATTTCAAAATGTTTAAAAATTTATTTTTAAGCATTTCGAATAACTTATTTAGTTATTTAAAATCTTCCTTAGATTCAACATATTTATATTAATTCAACTAAAGATAAGAATAATTCAAAAAGCATAAAATAAATAATAAAAGCAACATAATAAGAGAGTTCGTGGTGCACAGGTTGATAAAGACGTCGCTCTCGTGATCAGGAGGTGATGAGTTCTGTACCTGATACAATCAAAGATCTTTAGTAATTGCTAATAGCAACTGGGAATTTAAACTTTATCGTGGTCACAATGTCTTCTTGCAGCGAAGAAAGGATATTCCATGTCAGATGTCGCCCTCGTCACTTGAACCTGATTAAAAATTACGAGACGACTAGCCGGTTGACAAAAATAAGAATTTAAAACGAGTTGCAAACAAACAAAAGATTATAAAAATTCAAGAAAAAGTCTTAATCTAGAGCCTTGTAAGTAAATAGAATGGAAAAATCTAAATTTCCTCCTTTAAATGTTCAATGCATATTATATTTCATTGAGAATTTTCAAACCAAATCTAATGGAGAATTGAAGAAAACACTTATAACATACAGTGGTGCAACAAGAGAAAATTGTGAAATGATAAGTTTCTGTGTGCTTCACGCTATTTCATACTAATTTACTCTATTTTAACACTCTTTCAAATAACTACTTTTAAACCTTAAATTTATAATTTTTCTAAATCAGTACCTAATGAAATGGTAGAATAATTATTTTCAGGAAAGCCAGTTCATAAATTGGTACTAATGTATTCCTTACATGCACCGAAATAGAAACACGCGTTGCATTCTCACAGTAAAACGCTTTCCTCAAATATATCTCTATATATATAAATATAAGCAATTTCTATATAAGTAATTTCTTATCAAGTTCTATATAAGCAATTTCTATTGTCACTGAAATGTTATATAAAAATCTTCAAAACTGCGATTAGATTAATATAATAATTAAGATGTTGATTCTTCTTTATTTTAAATTTCAGCTTTCTATACTGCTAAATAATAAATGCGAGAATGTAATCTGCAATAAAAGTAATTATATTTATCTTAAACAAAATCAACGGGTAAATTTGAATAAGTAGCTGGGAAAACAAGGTCACTGGGACTAAAATTGCTGGCGAGCATCTTGGATAGCTTTAACTAAAATTTAACAATAAGGAGTACAAAGTATTGCTGGCTATAATGTACTAAGCGTTTTCTTATTATCTTAGTAGCAACTGGTAATAAACAGCAAAACATTCTGTTATATATTTCTTTAGTTTATATATATATATATATAGAAATATATAACAGAAATATATATTCGAACTCTTAATATATATATATATATATATTAAGAGTTCGAAATCAGAGAAAAATGAAAAGATCGATATCATTAAAACGTGAATTTGATGTGGAGATGAACAGTTTCAGTTAAATATACATCTATTAGTTTTAGTTAAATTCATTCCTTATATTTTAGTTGTGTTGAAAGAGTTAAAAACATATTTCGTTTTTCTATAAGTTATGAACACTTTCAGAAATATGAAATGTTATATCAACCTGAGTCTTAGCAATTTTTTATAAAAATATCTACAAGTTTCTTAGGATTTATTTTTTGTAATAGTAATTTATTTTAATTTCTAAATATTTAACCAAACATTTCTTATTGGAATTGCTTTTATTCTTCAGTAAAATTTACGTTTTATTGCTAAAATATATCGCTTTTGTACCGTTTTCAAATTATTTTTTAAGGAAATAAAGTTGGGGAATATCTTATGAAAATTGTATATGTAGCTAGAAAGAACATGAATTATTTTGATTATCACTTAACGGTCACATTTTTCACTCGAAAACTTGAAAAACAGAAATTACGTTTTAAAGGAGATTTTAAACCACTGCCATCTGATTTACGACTCGTGTTTAAATCGAACTAAGGAACTGTTTGAAATAAAGTGATGACCACTCAATTGACCATTATTTACAGTATTCATACGATACTATATTTTTTATTAGGTATACTTAGAACTTTATACGGATTTTACGCAACACTTTTAAAACAGATATAGAAATGAAATGTGTGTCTTATACACACAAATTATGCCATTGATAAGGAATTTGAAATAGTAGGGATATTCGATAGAAGGTTCCAGTGCGGCTGACAACTAACTCTTTTAAGCTTTATTTATCTCATAATATTACTTTAGCATTATCTTTCAAAAGAAGCAAATTATCATTGACATCAATGATTAGTAAAGCATTTCTGAAAATAATTGTAAATCGTTTCATATTTACTTCACTCAACTCCAAATTTAAACAATCGTATATTTTCTTACAATATATTTCAACTCAGTTTCCTCAAATTGTTATATTAGAGATAATTCAATGTGTTCCATGACACTTGATATTTCTTCAATAAAACAAAATTATTGTATTTAACTGCTAAGAAAAATTGAGAGTTTTTTGAAAATAAGTAAAAAATTGGCTTAAATAACAATTTTCCAACTTTCGGGATCCCCTTCAACCGTAGGATTCACTTAGTTCTACTCAAAAATCTTTTAAAACACGCCGTTCTACTATGAATAATAGTTATAAAAAATAACCACCTTAATGAGTTTTGTCATCACGAGAAATCAAGTTTTTTCTTTTCACTTGGAGCTCTACATAATAATGTTGAATCATAATTATTTTTTAGTGAGATAATGAGACCAAGAAAAACGCTCAAACATCGCGTTTCTTTTTCGTTTTAATATTGGTTTCGGATAATGTACTGTCATTATACAAACCTTGATAAGCAGTGGCGTGACATGTACTTTTTCACAAATCTAAAATAATGCTAGGATCGTCAAGTTAGCAGATTAAATTGTTTTCCTCCCTCTTATAGCTTAAGATGATTAAGCTATAAGAGTAAAAAAAAAATTGAATGCCAGCTCAGTGTATTTTGAATTAGTATTTGTGTTTTATTCATAGATTTTATGTGAAAATTGAGTTATGAGCTACAGTACGCTTACTTTTCTGCTCTTACTAAATGGAAACATGATATGGGAATTTTAAGAAGGTAATGTGACAAAATTATTGCTTTTACATTCTACAAAAATATACACGCGTTTAATACCAATATATTGCCAATACTCAAGAAAATGGTATATACTATTGCATGGACGCATTAATTTTATTCGTCTTTATTAGGATTCCTTTCCTTTTACTTTAGAAATGATAAATGCACTATTTTTTAAATATTCTTAATAATTTTCATGAAGTAAACAACATAAAAAGTTACTATGAATAAAAATAAACTTACGGTTAAAAGAAATAATTTATTAAAATTTCAAAAAATTCAATTACAATTATTTATATTACTTTGTCATTCGAAACACATTGTATTTTAATATCTTTAATGATAAATAATAAAAAATAAAGATAATTTTAATATAACATAAATTTAATAATAATAATAATTTTAATAATAAGAGCACAATAATCTTAATAATGAGGAAAAAGCTCTTCGGAAATTTGAATATATAAGAATTCATCTATATATTCATGTAAGAACTCATCTATATATCACGCTGTTGTATATAAGAATTCATCTATATATCACGCTGTTGTATATAAGAACTCATTGAAATCTGTCATCTCAAAGACAAGTACAGTGAGTGTAAAAACTGTTCGTACACTACGACAATTGATTTGAAAGAGATCCGTTCATAAAAATAATAAACATAAATTCCACTTTAATTAATTATAAATGCATAATAAAACATATTTTCACTAGTTTCATATGAAATTTACACAAAAATAATTTTATTCATGAATAAATATTTACAAAATGAAACAATCCAAAATTTTGTGGTGTAAAAAGTATTCGTACAACAGGGATATATTGACTAATACAATCATAATATTTCAGTTAATACGTTGTAGGATATCCTTTCGCTCGAATAACTGCCTTGAGTCTCTTTGACATCGATTCCACCAATTTTGCTGTTATTGAGCTAGATATGGTGTTCCATTCTTGATTAAGAGCCGATTCCAAATCATTTTTATTAGAAATTTGTCTGCATCTAATATTTTTATCAAGAATGTCCCATAAGCTCTCTATGGGGTTGAGGTCCAATGATTGACGAAGAAATTTCATGAATTTTGGAGTATTATATAGTATCCAAAGCCTTGTATTTAGGGCTATGTGCTTGGGGTCGTTATCATGTATGAAAGCGTAATCACCATTCAAGCCCATTTTTGTTGCACTAGGTACTAAATTATTGTTTAAAATGTCAATATAAAGTTGATGATTCATAATTTCTTTAACAAAGACTAATTTTCCCATCCTAGAAACACTTATACACCCCCATGCAAGCAGACTTCCACCCCTATGTTTCACTGTTGGCACTAAATTCTTAGGATGCATTTCTGTATTAAGCTTTCTCCATACCATTCGTCTCCCTTCCGATACAAATATATTGTATATACTATCGCCTGTAAAGATAATCTTTTCCCAGAAATTTGGACTTTCATTAACGTATTGCTTGGCGAAAGACAATTGTAACTTCCGATTCTTCTCACTAACAAAGAATTTTCGTCTCTTAACATGGCCATGGAAACATTTATTTCTGCATGCATTTCGAACAGTAACGGAAACTTCTGTTTCCATGTTCTTCAGTTCTGATGTTAATGTAGGAGCACTTATTTTGGGGGATCCTTCTTTAATGAACGTACCAGAAAACGTCTGTCAGATGATGTCAATAGACATGGTCCTCCTGTACGAGAACTGTTTTGAACCGTTCCAGTGGCAACAAACCGTTTATGATTGACTGCACAGTTGAACGGTGTCTACCGACCAGATCAGAAATCTTTTTATACGATTTACCATTTTTACGGAGTTTTAAAATCAGTTCTCTTTCGGAAATACTTGTCTCTTTACTTTTACGACCCAATACAGAATTTCTAGTTTCTGACTACATTAAAAATTTCCACTGAAGAACCTTTTAAGTAACTTACAAGATGACGTCAATTAACTACGTCATAATAGCTAAACCAATCACAAAATATAATTTAAAAAAATTTGCACTGGTTGTACTCGTATTATTTTCAGGATGATAATGCCAGTTGTCATGTTTCAAGGTTAACCAAGGCTAGGTATGGTGCCACTGGAGTTCATCGAATGAACTGGACTGCATAGAGCCCAAACCTGAATTCTATTGAGAACTTCTGGGACGAGTTGGATCGCCGTTGGTCTACCTATCCAAAATCGGTGAAGGAACTTGTGTGTCTACTCCAAGCCGAGTGGAAGCCAATACCATTTGCTCTAATACAAATACTTGTGGAAAGTATGCCCCGAAGGGTTCGTGGAGGCTCTACCAACTATTGATTTTGAATAAAGTTAGTTTTTCTTTTCTATCACAGGTGTCCAAATGCTTATTTGTATACAGTGCACAAGGGAAAGAAATGGCAAGCAAGCTTAACTTTAATTCTTTGCCTCTTAAAAAATCCAGCATTTGGGAAGTTATATCTGTAAATGAAAAGTTGCATAGATGACAATGTCGAAAGCAATTCAAGCAAACGGACATTTTTTGAGAAGTTAGATTGTAGGCTTACGTATGACTAGTAGGTTTTCCATCTTAGAAACTTCCAGTGTGCTCAGAAGAAGGATTAGATAGATGCATATAATAGATGCGAGTGATCGCGGAAGACAAGGTCTATCTAGGTCGGGACAAGAGCGCATATATCGATGCACCCAAAAAAATGTTATAGTGACCTTACAAACTACTTACTGTTGATATTCTGCGTAACGTGCAAGAAGCCCTGGATGCTCAAACATCAGTAAGAATACGGGATTGTCAAATAATGTACAAAATTGCATGACAATGTGCTGACAGTGACTTAAGAATGAAAATTCTTATCAACAGTCTTATCAAAATTCTTATCATCAGT
Organism: Latrodectus geometricus; assembly: GCA_026290005.1. Lineage (NCBI taxonomy): Eukaryota > Metazoa > Arthropoda > Arachnida > Araneae > Theridiidae > Latrodectus > Latrodectus geometricus. Next base: position 139,524 of record JAPDSC010038220.1, read on the forward strand.
AAAATGTAATAGTGACATCAAAAGTGATACATAATGATGTTCAGTGGAGAGTCCCAGCTCGTTTAAATGATAGTCTCTAATGATGAAAGTTCTAATGAGTAAATAAAGTTTCAAAGAATGTCTGGAGGAGTCAGAGAAATCAAGCATTTTTAATCTATATGTTTAAATGTGAAGCACTTCCGACGTGAAATAATAGTTAACGATGCAATCAGTTATGATAGTAGATCACTCTTAGTTATGCATTACCAGCAGTGATACGATGATGAGGTTGCTGCAATCTCTTTTGCTTCTTAACAGTTGCACAATGGCATTCGCAAACAAGGCAACGCGATATCACAAACAATTTTATCATATCCATGCGCTTCTTTGGTTTGAACCCAATTCCTGGATTTCATCCGTAGAGATGTTATTGGTAGCTGTTTGCATGTTAGCCTTGGAGGCTGAATTGCGGGAAATGGTTCTGAGTATACAGATTTCTACCCCACAGGACATTAACCGCATGACATTAACGCAATTAAATCTAATATTCAGAGTGCTAGCTTGTGTCGCAGCGAGATGTGGTCATACATATTACTAATCATTATTAAAATTAGATTACGTTATTACGATTTGTTTTTGGTGTATAATTTCTGGCAGTTGAATTTGTTAATCACAGCAAATCACTTAGTAATTTTGAATTACTAACAAATGAAAATTTTCGCAAATTTTTCTGCTTGCCTGTGTTTTATTTAATTAAAAGATTTAAAAGACTGAAAAAAAAGTTCTTAAATGTTTAGCTGTAAATGTGTCTGATTTTAAAATTATAAATAATATTAGAATTTAAAGTAATATTTTAATTAATTATATTTCATCTAAATTTCTAGTCAAAAATTTTACCTAATAGCTAAGAGATAATCCAAAGATGAACAGAGGACCAAAATTTCAGTTGGTGGAAGGAAAACGATTGAATGAATTGTATTTATAGAGCATAATAATTAAAACTGAAAGAATAATGCAAAATTTCGCTTGAGTAAAAAGAGCTGAAGATTTTCATTTGAATGGACATGGAAAATTCAATTAAATATAGTGCAGTCTTCTTATGCTATCACATTAAATGTAAATTGGAACGCACATTATTATTTGTCCTTTCAAGTTGCATAGAAAGTTAATTTATCAGAGGCCAAATTTTAAAATGATTTATTTCCAGTAAATTAAGTAATAACACAAGTTGGAATAATTATGTGAAGTAATGAAAAACTCTTTGTGATAAAGAAAATTAGAATTTCATCCAGTTTAAAAAAAATATTTGATAACAAAACATGATCGAATGGAACTCATAAAACCACTCCAATGTCAGTAATCAAGATAAATATAAAAAAATATGCTCACTGTAATAGAAATACACTCTTCGAAGTAGCAATTCCAAATTTCGATTCTAGTGATTGTTGTACGAAGACGAATGAATGATTCGATTCATTATGCGAATTTTGTGGAGTTGGCATAGTTTTCAATTTTCGTGTTTTTACTCTTGCGACACATGAATGTGCCTATTAACTGTACAAAGTATTCTCGAAAAGAAAGTGTACAAATGTCTTACAATAATTTTAAATCATTAAGCAATGTTACGCAAAATCAATACATAAAAATGCTTGTCTAGACTAGCAAAAAATATGGAATAACTCATTAAATTGGAAAAACTAATAATTTACTTACCTTCTTGGTCACATACTAATTGATTTGCGGCAGACATCATGAACTAAATACCTTTTATAGCAACAGATTAGCAGTGTATCAGGGAAGGCAAAGAAAATCCTAAAAATGTAGAAATATTTATGATTATCGAAATACTTAAGAATGGGGATAATTCATTCCTAAAATATATTATTTTTTCAAAAATTAGATGTCACAGTATTGGTAAACATCAATTTTATGAAAAGCACTTGTTTTGAGATTAAAATAATTATTATTTAAAATATTTAATTTAAATAATAATTAAGTTCTTTAAAATTATTGACTAAATTATATAGTCAATATAATTTAGTCAATAATTTTAAAGAAATTAATTATTATTTAAATTAAATATTTTAAATAATAATTATTAACAAATTACATTGTCAATAATTTTAAATAAATTAATTTCTTTAAAATTATTGACTATATAAAAAGTACAATTATATATATA
>JAPDSC010038220.1:141784-163464 GCA_026290005.1 Latrodectus geometricus
ATATATATATATATATATTCATTCATTCATTCATATAAATCATATATATATTCATTCATGATGCCAAGAAATTGAAAGCTGTCTCACTTCGAGAAAGTTATCGGATAATATAGATTTTGTGGAAATTTAAGGGATATGTCTATTGAGTTAAGCAGTCTATAATCAACAATAGCCTTTTTGATTAGAAGAAGAACGTGAGTGGTGACTGTAGGCATTGTCTTCGATCAAGAAGATCCACGAAACTGAGAAACAGAAACCAACAAGCACTGTCCAAAAAAATTCGGAAAAGCCCTCGCCAAATCCATGGTTCATATAGAAGTCCAGGAGTTCCAAAAAGTCTCTGGAATTTTTTAGACGAATATCATCTGCAAGAAAACACATTTCCTTAGTTTTCATATTTGTACTGCTAACTATAAGCCTTTGGCAACAAATTCCAATCGTAGTGCTTGGTTAAAGTGGTACAAAGCACGTCGAAATTCGGTAGCTCATAAGTGGAATCATGTTCATTGTAGTGATGAATCCAGGTTCAAACTCTGTCAGTTGGGTGGCAGTATGGATTTGGCATATGCCTGGAGAATGTCTTTTGCCAAAAGGCATTGTGCCTACAGTAAAGTTAGGTGGAGGTGAATTTATGGTCTGGGAATTTTTCTCATCAAATAGACTGAGACACTTGATTCCAATTCATGGTAAGTTCAACGTAAGCTCCTTTTCCACTATTTTGGACAACAAAGTGCTTAGAACTCTGTGGTGGTTTAGCGGATAGGATCATTATTACTAAGATGACAACGCCACTTGTCATGTTGCGACATCCAACATGGATGGTATGCTGACAATGGGTGAACCGAATTTACTCTGACTTTCCTATACTCCAAACTTGAAGTTTATGGAATATCACCTCTAAGAGGAGTTAGATTGCTTAGTTAAGGACGGAAGCAACCATTCAATATCGGTGGAAAAACGTACATATCGTTTACAACAGGAGTGGAAGAAGATACCATTCTCCGTTGTCCAAACACTTGTGGAAAGTATACTCCCTGGAGGTTCTACATGAAAGTTCTACCAACTATTGAACATGATTTATATATATATATATAAATACATATATACAGTAACTGTATATATATATATATATATATATATATTAGTTATTTTAAAACTATTTTTTTAAAAATATTTGTTTTATCATGTTCTGTAAGCAGTTATGAGCAATATTTTGATAAATTCAAGCGTAAGGTGTAATTTGAATTTACACACATACCTATATACATAGGATAGGGAGGCCTAGATTGTACTTTAATGTAAACGAGTTTGGAATACTCGACCTCAGTTGAGAATACGACACCCGAGCAGGCACTGCTCTCTCCCCATCCACACCACATTAGTGGAAGGACTTTGGTTGTCACGGATTAACATGCAAACACATCTCCAACCCCCAGATCTCCAGCAACCTGGTGAGAAAGAATGTAGTCACCTTTCCAGTTACAGCTCGAGGCAAATGATGTTTCACTTTGATGATTTTAACGGGAAACGGTTTGAAGCTACTGAGCCACTGGAACTTTGAACTCACAAACTGTTGAACCATAGCCAAGAGTGCCAACTTAAGCTTATTGAAGGTTCTATAATCTTTTCCATATGATTTGAAATGATACTGTTCAAGACTCGGCTGCAGTAAAAAAAAAACTTGAACAAGAAATTGAGCCATGCTTTTTTTCACTCTGTTGTATTTGTCATACAAGATAGGGATTTTTGATACAGCAACACAATAATCCCAAACAAATCACAGCTATTTCAAAATATAATTTTTTTACATTTTTTTGCTTGAGTGTAATACTCATAATCATAACTTTTAATTCCAAAAGAAAATTTTTATATAACACCGTTACTGTAATTATATTAAAATTTTAAAACTTTTAAACAGTCATACTGCATCAAAGAACACAAATTTCTCAAAATATTTATTGACCCTCCAAGTAATTTAAATATCATTAGGCCTTCACGTTATTATCTTGATAAAGCAATGAGCAGTAAGAAACTACTAACAAGTCAAAATTATCAAAAATGATTAATAATAGATAATGACGCACTCAAAAGATTGACAGAAAGAATAGAATGATTACACTTCTCAGTCTGTTAAAATTTGGAAAAAAAATAGCCTTAGTTTTTCTCACTCAACGATCACTTCTCGTACTCGAGGATTAATTAAAAGTTGATTTACAGTTTTAAGTGGATTTCGAATCGAACCACTACAAACATTCACAGCTAATGTGGGTTTCGAAGCAAAGAGCTGTTGAACCGTATGTGAGAGCAAATACCGTTAAGCTACTAATTCGGCAATGTAGAACTTAAACAAGTTTATAATTTTTTTTTATCCTAGTTTGTGTTTTCTGACAGCCGAAGTCATTAACAGTCATGCATCTTGTAATATTCTTGTACGTCCAACTGGAGAGTTTGACATGAACTTTGACTGATATCCTCACCTACAAATAACCATACCACATCATTCGGAAGACTAAAGACATCATCATTAGATTAAACGAAGTTTACCATGCATGACCATGCTAAAAACACATTCAATCACAGATTTCCGATGTGGTAGACATCGAATAGTATTTATATATGAAAAGTATTATATATTATGACACAGCTTGTCTTAAATTGTCGTAGAATATCAAAACAAAGTGGTAACACAAAATTTAACTAATTATTTCAATGGACATGTATCAAAATTAATTTAATTAATGTGCATGGTTAAAATAGTTCTTTTAATCAAAGTTATGATTATTATTCAACTTATTTATTACCTTAACAAATTGATTGGTTGAGAAAAGCATGGTAAATTCATAGTAATTTTATGAAATAGATTCTAAACTTATCCAAGGTGTTTTTATTGTTAAAGCTTATACATTTAGCAATAAGAGCTCAACATGACCAAAAAGACAAACATTAGACTTCAAACTTAGATCAAGCTCAACCTTCGTAACTGATGAACAATGAACGATGAATTTTTTCGCTCCTGCAATCTGCATACACGTTTGTCATATGAATATTCAGTAATTTTCTTGATTTCTTGTGACAGTTAAATAAAATACCTATCTCAAAAATGTCCACCATGACGGATAAATGTTTAGTCTGAAAGCTATACCGTGGGCTGTACCAAATATTTAAAACCTTACATCCCTTCACTGATGTTGTCAAAACGCTTAGAGGAATTGCCTTTATCAATGCGTTTGATCAGTGTTTCTCAACCTTTTAGTATTCACGGCCCAATTTTCAATCATAATTTTCATCGCGCCCCCCCTCCCCACCGTATACAAAAAAAATATATACAATAATAATGTATTTTGAGTATTTTGGCGCTAAACTTACACTACAACCTTAATTTTAAACTTTACAAATTACCAAGAATACCAAAATTTATTGACATTTTGCAACACCGATCCTCAGCATTGAAAAAACAAGAATCCTATGCTTTTTTATTGCTCTTGCGTCCCGCTATGTATCGGCATTCTCACGGTTTCGCGAGAAGTTTGGAGTTGTCTGGAATTTGTCTGGTCAGCAAAAAATTAAACTAGGAGCGTGCGCAGATGTGAACAAATGTTTTCTCATAGGGAGAAGGAGAAAGTTCTATGACACCAATTTCAATTCCAAACAATCTCATTCGAGTTGATACTTCTATCGCTATTGAATCTATTCTGGATGTGTATATTATATATATTTTCGTGCAATTGCAATTCACCGTAATAAATATTCACGGCAGCAGACTTATGCAGAATCATGGATAAATTTTTAAGCAGGCGTAAGCGAGCATTAGACGATAGACAAGCATCAACAAGTACACAGATAAGCGTGGTTCCGAAAATAAAATCAAGAAAATATTCTCAAGAATACTTAAATTTTGGGTTCACTAGTACTGAAGTAAATGAAGAAGAAAGGCCCCTGTGTATCATTTGCTCAAAAATGTTGGTGGCAGACAGCATGAAACCTAATAAACTTAAACGCCATTTGGAAATGCTTCATAATGAGTATGTAAACAAACCCAGAGAATTCTTCGAATTAAAATCATATGAAAAGCAAAAATCATTGTTTAAAAAAACTTTGTCTGTGAATGAAAAAGCTTTAATTGCCTCTTACAAAGTTTCACATAAAATAGTCAGATGTAAAAAGCCTCACACCATTGGTGAAGAGCTTATTTTGCCAGCCGCGATTGATATTGTAGAAATTATGTTTGGAGATAATTTTGCAAAACAAATGCAGTCTATACCTCTTTCAAATGATAATGTTGCCCGTCGAATTGCAGATATAGCTGAAGATGTAGAGTGTCAGCTTTTGTCGAAGTTGAGTTACAAATTGTTTTCAATACAACTCGATGAGGCAACAGATAGTAATAAAGATGCTCATTTCATTGCCTATGTTAGATTTTGTGGTGAGTCAGTAGTAGGAGAATTACTTTTCTGCAAACCAATAGAACTCAAAGCAACAGCACTCGCTTTATTTGCTATCTTAAATGATTTTATGAACGAGGCAAACATAGAATGGAAAAATTGCATCGGAATATGCACGGATGGTGCTCGTTCTATGTCAGGAAGATTCCAAAGTATTCAAGCACTTGTGAAACAAAAATCGCCACAGTGCGTCTGGACACATTGCATGATCCACAGAGAAGTTTTGGCTTCCAAAGAAATGAGTCCTGGTTTGAATATTGTGTTAACTACGGTTGTAACCGTAGTAAATTATATAAAAATGAGACCCCTGAAATCAAGAATCTTTTCCGCACTTTTAAAGACAGGGGTGCAGTACATTCAGTGTTTATTTGGGTACAGTACATTCAGTGTCACTATTTTATTGCGAGGCAAGATGGTTATCACGAGGGAAATTTTTGCAACGTGTTTATGAATTAAGAGAAGAAATCCCCATTTTCCTAGAAGAGGAAAACAGACCGGAAGCTGAGAATTTTCGCGATAGTTTATTTGTGTTGAAATTGAGCTACATGGTCGACATATTCGAGAAATTAAATAACTCAAATCTTCAACTGCACGGAGCAAATACACATATATATTGATACGAGTGATAAAGTTAATGCTTTTTGTAGGAAATTGGAATTGTGGAGCAGAAATTTAAAGCAAGAAAACTTAACAATGTTTGCAAATTTGAATGATTGTATTAAAACTTACAAGGCTGAAGAACAACATGTAAAAGTTGTTTTTGTAACCATTGAAAATCATTTAGCAATGCTAGCAAAGAATTTTAAAAAGTACTTTCTTGCTGAAGACAAACTGATATCAAGTTACAAGTGGGTGAGGGATCCATTTCAAAATACTCCCGAAGGACTCTCAATCGAAGAGGAAGAAACCTTCATAGACTTCACGGCAAGCGGCGAAACCAAAAGACAATTTAGTCTTTGAATTTTGGGCAGGAGTGGATGATAAGTTTTCTGCACTAAAAACAAGGGCATTTCGCATTCTACTACCATTTTCAACATCTTACTTTTGTGAAACTGGATTTTCTGTGGTGGCTTCTTTGAAGACAAAATATAGATCTCAGCTAAATATAGAAAAAGAACTGAGAGTGTCTATTTCTAATATTAAACCCTCCTTCGAAAAACTTTGCTCTCAAAGACAGGCCCAAGGAAGTCACTAATAATTATTAAATTTGTTTTAATTTAGTAAATTGTTTTAATTTAATAAGTTAATAATTAAATATGTCGAAATGTATTTTGTTTTGTATGTGTGTGTGTGTGTTCTTTCCTTTCAGTCACTTAATCAATTTTTTTAAATAACATTTTCTCTTGGATATGATCGCGCCCCCCCATTAGTGTGCTCGCGCCCCCCTTGGGGGTCGCGCCCCACAGGTTGAGAATCACTGCGTTTGATTATATCTAAAAATAATGAAGTGATGTTGCCACATACGCAAACACACTTAGCTGCGGTATTCGAGATGTTTGTCAGTATCACATTATGTAACGCTAATGGGATATAAATGAAAAATAGAATATCATTTGTGTTATTTTAATATTTAGGAATCTGTAACTTTAAAACATTATCATAATTAATGTCATTTAATTTCCCTTTTATCGACAAAAAATATTCTTCGTTTATTAAAAATATTAAGGTCTCCATTTTGAGAACGATTGCTTTTAATGAATTAATTTGACAAAAACATTGAATTCAATTTTAAAATGCCATTGAATTGATAGAATTCTGAACACATTAATTAAAATATTTCTTTAGCTTTCTAGCACAACCAAAGTTCGCATAATTTTACTTTTTACTTCATGACACGTAAATCAATAGATTAAAGTTTCAATTAAAAGATGAATGTGTGTGTTTTACCAATATTGATCTTTAAAACTCCTAGAATCTCCATTATCATACTAATATCATTATGCCCATCCATTTTAAGTTGAGATATATGCCTCATAATCAATATTATATTGAAGTTTTAAAATATTACAAAATTTTCTTCGAAACTACAAAACTGGGATAAGAATTGTTCTTAAAGGTAAGTCTCAGCCAATCTATTAGGCAGGTCGAAATTTATATTCATTTATTGGAGTTTTTAAAGCATTCATTAGGTAGCTGAAAGTTTTGAGATAACTTTATAACTATTACTTAAAAATTTGTCAAACGATAAATTTGTTATAACTGCACATATCAATACATTTTTCTCAAAATATTATCTACATGTTCCAAAATATCAATGAAAATTTAAATTAATTTCCTTATTCGCGTTTAACTCATCAGCATTATTTATTTTGCTAGATTATTTATATGTGTTTAATTTATTATCAATAATCATAAATAATATTTTTATTAAGAATTTATGTTAACTCTATAATGTCTTTTTAAAGCTGTTACTAGGAAGTTTGTCAAACGATAAATAGAAATATTTGCTACAATGACATACATCAATACATTTTCCTCAAAATAACGTCTGTACATTTCATAATATATCATCGGAAAATAAAATTCTTTTTATTTATCGTTTTAATTATCAGCGTTATTCATTTCGATATGTTATTCATGCTGGTTTTATTGTTACTATTCACCAAAGTTCCTTCATGATATATTGTATAAACTCTTCTTAATATTGCATGATTTGTAGAACCCAACTTTTTCCTCTATATTTTTATTCTAAGGAATTCTTATAAATATTTGTTATCTTCGAAATTTAATCCAGATTATTTACTTTTGCAGCTCAAGAGCATGCATAATTATAAAGCATTAAACAGATTTATGAAAATTTATCACTAATTACGAGAATTGAACACATACATCTGCTAGAAAAAGTCTGCGTACGAACGCTAAGTAATTATAAAATTATAATATTAAAAGTACATTATAGATTCAACATTAATTTAATTTTTATGTAAAGTATTTTTTAACAAATTCCTTAAATATCAGTAACAATTTCAGGAGGATAGCGCATATTGTATTAAAGTTATATATAATAATAATAATTAAAAATTACACAAAAAGAGTTATCATAAAAAGTTTGCGTACAGTTACATATCATAAAGATATTTGGAAATAAATCTTCTTTTTTGGCCTCAGTGAGCTTGTATAAAATGAAATACTGTCTGCATTTATTTTTTACTACTTATTAATTTTATGTCTTGTGGTAATACAACAAATAGAATAAAAAACTAACTTTGGTTGCCATGATACATTAGTACTTGCAAACAAATAAACTTAAAATGGATTCTAAAGGAAAAAGATTGTTCTGGACGAAAGGAAAATCATCTTAAGACTATGGAATGAATATGAAACTCTTCGAGCAATTGGCAAGATAGAAGAAATCATTTTTCTATTCAATGACTGATCAATAATTACAAATCATCGAAATCTGTTATTTCAAAGCCTTGAAGTGATCGTCTATCTAAGCTGACTTTCCAATAAATAAGATATATCCTGTGTGTGTGTGAAATCCGTACGTTTAAATCCAAAGATTACTGAATCTCAAACACAAATTGGTATTAGAGAAAGGTTTAAAAAATCTTTTCATCAAGGTACAATATGAAAAATATTGAAAAAGTCTGGCTATCATGACCATGTAGCTAGTGAAAGCCAGATATTTCAACTGTCAATAAGAAAAACGTTTAAATTTTACCACTGAATATGTAAATAAACCTTCTGAGTTTTGGAAAGAAATAATAAGGGAATTAAGAAAAGTAAGCATCCGATGAAAACAAGTTTTGTATTTGTAATGACGTAAACTGGTGAGGAGAAAACAAGGCATGTCTTTTGAGAAGTAAAATCTTGTGTCTACAGTTAAACATGGTGGAGGTTGCTTAATGATTTTGGGGTGCAGGACAGCAAATATAGTAGGTTGATAAACTTTTATAGACTCCACTTTAGGTTATATGGGATATATAAACATATTAAAGCAAAATTTGAAGTAGAGTGGCAATTTTTGAACCATAACGATGACTTTTGGTTTCAACAAGACAATGATTTAAAACACTCTGCCCAAAACCAAAAGCTCTGACTATTGTATAATATCAAAAATCAGTTGCATACTCCTCCACCATCGCCAGAATCAAATCCCATCTATCATTTATGTGACTTATTAGAGCACAAGATTCGGCAACATAACATACCATCGAAAGATATGTTGAAAAGAGTGATTATGATGGAAAGGAATATTTCCTCTGCAGAAAACGCCAAGCTAGTTAACTTTATTACTTAACGATAGGAAGAAATTCTTAGATTCCAACCAGGTATTAAATTTTAATTGACAGTCTATAGAAGCTATTTTTAAAGACTTTTTTTATTTGTACTCACACTTTTTCTGACTGCTTTTTGTGTAATTTTTAATTATTATTATTATTATTACTTTGAAATAATGTGTGTTATCTTTCGGAAATTCTTACTTGTATTTAAAGAATTATTAAAGAAATACTTTATATAAAAATTGAACTAATGTTGACACTTTAATGTACTTTTATTCTCTCTAGAATGTTTACTGTGGGTTTGTACGCAGACTTTTTCTGGCAAGTGTATGTAGTTAACAAACAAAATAACATTTAGATCAAACGATTCTAAGACTGTACAACTAAGACTTACGTATTTGCTTTTGCTGAAATTTTTGTTACTTCATACTTTCATTTTGTATGCTTGTTATTGTTTTCCTGATTCCAAAACCTAATAAAATTTCACTTTTTAATTAGCATTTTTATTAGTCTTAGGCATGAAAATAGCACCCACAAAAGTGTTTCCTTTAGAAGAAATATGTAATACATGAATACACATCGGATCAAAAAATTATAATGGCATACGGAAATATAAGAAAATGATATTTCCAGTGATAAAAATAAGATTATAGTTTACAGGTACAAATCCCTTAAGAAAAATTTTAAAAACTGTACACATGTTTATTTAGTTCTCTTCAAAAACCCAAATTTTATATTTTTATTATATTATTTAAAACACAGAAACTGAGAAAGCTATAAAAATATCACAAAACTTAACATTGAATCCGTAATGCCTTAAAGAAATCTAAAAGTAAATTCTAATGTGTTGGAACCATAGATAAAAGTGGTTAAAATTTTAGATCAGCTAAAAACTCATACATAAACTTATAACTTAACCCTTCTTTGCATAATGGTGGAAATTTCCATCATAACCTATAATGCCCAAAAATTATATAAAAGAACAAGTTCACTTTAAGTTGATCGTGTTTGGATACCTTTTTAATGTCCATTGCATAAAAAGAAACATAGCTGTCAAAAATAAACAAGTGTCATTATCAGTGAAACGAGCTTAAAGTTGTCTCATTCCGCTGTTTGTTGTAGTTGCAATAAACGTATGATTTCGTTTATAATTTTGTTTTATTATATTAGAGTTTCTATTGCTAAAAAATTGAAAATGAGTGGAAGAAAAGTTTGTAACACGTGTTTCTGTTATTTTCCTCTTTTATTTCTATTTAGTACTAAGCTAATGATCTAACTTTGGATGATGATGGAAATTTTTAGCATATTGTTTTTTGCTAAATTTATGCTATAAATATATACTAAGATTTTTTTAACCATTTTTCCTTTAATTTTGAACATGAATTATATCAACTTGATTAATTTCACCAATAAAGAAAAAATCATGCAAAGAAGGGTTAAGAGCTTTGTTGCCATTTCTCCGATAAAGGCCGCGGTGACCTGGTTGGTTAAGGACGTCATTCTCTGAAAATCATGAGTTAGAATCTCGACTTAACCCAAGATCCTTCGTGTTCACTAAAGACGGCGAAGAGCATTAAATGGATGTCAATCACAATATCGTCCAAGTGAAATAATACATTTGGAGTATCATGTCAAGTATTGGAGGGTCTTCTACATGATCCCTGCATCTAAAATATGAAGATTACAATAAAGCTGCTTCCATTAAACTGGTAGAGATAAATTCTTATCTAGGCACATAATATTTGCATCAGAGAAAATGTTTTCACTGGAATTACTTGTGAAAATATTTTCTCTTGTGCTAATATATTATCTTATAAAACTTGGTATATAGTACGCTTGGTATAGTTATAACGCTTGGTATATAGTACTTATTGAATTATTTTGGTGATACCGTACTGTCAAAAGGGATCTTTATAAAATCGCAAATCAATGTAAACACCCAAGCTAATGTCTCAAAAAGTGCCTTAAAAATCTATTAAAGGACTTTGCCAAGGTTGCAAAGAAATGGAATGTGACACAATATATTGAGTTTCCAACCGATCGAAACTGTTTGCATTTTAATAAAAAACAACAAAGTTCACTATGAAATATTGCGATAGAACGTGGAAAAGTCTGCACTACGGAGTGATCAGGTGCAGTACTCGTGGGCGGAAAGCGTATCCATTTCTTATTGTCTTACATTAAATACGTCGTGGATAACAATTGTTGATGCTTCATAGTTTGTTTACATTTACTTCGTCTCGTCTCATGAGTTTAAAAATTTATCTAATTTATATATGTTATTTACTAATTTTAACTGTTATTTAACATGTCTAGTTCAGCAAAAAAAAAAAAAAATTGGAAGATAATACATGTAACAGAGAATTTCAAACTTGGTGGACTGAGAAGTGTGGCATGGTTAGTAAAGGCGACAAAGCGGTGTGCATATTAATTTCCAGAATAATGGTAGGTAAAACATCGTCTTTAAAACGGCATTTTGAAAGAAATCACAAATCTGTTTGTAAGAAAAGCGAACTAGATAAAAAAAGAATTAATTGCAAAAAAAATTGATTCATAAGTTTATATATTTCACCAAATACAAATATTTAATTCTTTAAGTTTACAGCATCATTCATTGTATCTTTCTTGTGTGCTAAGTGTGGTTTAACATCGCTTGATAATGTAATGGCACTAAACACAAAAATGGTCAAACTCATATCGTCGCAGGCCTTAATTTAACGAAAGTTCATTGCTTTTTTGGATGAAATCAACTCGATGTACAATGGCTTATTGATATATAAAATAATGTTCACTGTTTGAGTCTTGGGAACGTACTTCAAAGATTTGTTGACTGCTTGGAAGAAATCTGATTGTTCCTGTAAAATGAGGAAAATATTGGTCAAAACCCACAGTTTTTTGGGTTTTATGTGGCTACAAAATTGATGTTTTTTTACCTACCTATGGCAACATTTCAATGAATGAATATGAAAATTCAAGGCACAAATAAAATAGTTATCGTCATGATGGATCTCATTCCCGTTTTGATGTTTAACTGGATATTTTCAAGAACGATATTATTACAAAAAATTCATAAACTTGAAAAAAAATATCAAATATTCAGATATACATGAGAAACCAGACGAAGAAAGTTATTGAAGAATTTATTTCCGTTATCAATCCTTCAATCAAGGAATTTTCAGTGAGATTTTCTCACTTCATAAAATTATCGTACAAGTTTATTTTGTGCCCTGGTGTGATTTCAATTGATTAACTGAACTTGTCCCAATTCTGTTGTTTTTAAATTGAAAATTCTTAAATGAATCTGATTGATTTCCATTTTAAAAATGGATTCAGAAATTTATTAAAATAAAGAAAAAGTTATAGTTGATTGAAAAACAGAAAGAACACATTCAACTAATCGAAAATGTTGAATCATGCTATTTTAACTTTATTTTCATCTACTTACGCTTGCGAGTCCTTATTTTCAGAGATGAATAACATTAAAAACTCGCTTAGAGACTGTTTGGCAGGTAATTCCAGCTCAACATGCATTCTTTTAAAAGTAACATCTTACAACCTTAATATGAGTAATTTACCATGTAATCAGCAACAGAAGTCACACTAATGTTACTTTAAACTGAATTATACATATTATATGTTGTTTGTAATTTTTGCAAATTAAAAATTATGTATATTTTGTTTATAAATAAAGAAATTTGAGTTGTTACATATTTAGTTTCACTCTTTCCCAATAATCATTAACTCAAAATTATTTGACGACACATCTATGACCTTATTAAACATTTATTTGGAAAAGAGAGGCACGTTGCTCCATAAATGTCCACCACCCCTGAACTAAGCTGTTAATTGAAATTAGTTAATTTGTGATAATCTAGATGGAGGCAGCAGAAAACACTGTCTCTTGTTATACGATAAATCTTGAAAAGCCAACATACTTGGCCCAAGAATGTTTGTTTTGCTATAGTTTCTAACTGTTATAACTTCTTTCGATGCTAAAAAAAATAGATAATTCTCACCAAATATACAAATGTGGAGTATCACGTCTCATGAAAGCCAAGATTGAAATATTAATGACGATATCAGGTGTGGAATAAAAGTTTAGAGAGGTGACTTTCAGTTCAGCTATTGACCTATTCATTTGTGCATGGTTTAGAGTAACACAGAATATTTCTGAACTTAGAAGCTTCGATTGACAGAAACAGGTAGTCAAAAAGGAATACTGTAAGGCTTTTAATTGGCACTAAATGTGAAATTTTTCCAACTAATTTTTCTATACTTAAGTATTTTTTAATGGATTGTATAATTTTCCAATTAGAGTCACAAAATGGGCTATTGATGACTAAGAAATCCCTCAAAAGCGTTTTTAAAGTGAATTTAATGAGCAACAAAATACAAGTTTTCTAGTATTCAAACCAAGACCATTTTGAACGAAAAAAGAAATGTGAACTATTATTTTGTGCTATGCCTTTGATATTTGAAAAACGTAAATTTACTTGAACTTGTATCATTGTTTTTACATAACTTCATGAACTATGAAATGAAATATTCACAAATGTCCCACAATAATCTAACAAACTTGAATGCAATGATTAGTAGCTTTGAACCATAGCCAATAGACGAATTATAATCTTAAACATGATTTCTAAACTTCCATAGCTGTTCAGATAATAAATATTAGATTAGATTACATTAGTTCTCTCAATACACGTTAATTAACAGCTTCCTCCTTCCAATGCTATGGCATGAAAATGAGAAGTAGATGCTAATCATTCTTTCGTAATGATACTTAAACATGTCTTAATACCACGTATGAAGAGATAAAGCCTCAGTATCCTTATCTCTTCATAAATCATTGTATTTCAAATATTAGGTATCCTAATAGTAGATTTGTGTATAGAGTTATCTAAAAATATATAAAGAATAATAAAATATTTAATCGAATTAAAAAAATATCTATTATCTGATATATTTTTATGAAAATGTTCTCCAATGAACTGCAAAATTTCAATATTAAATCAATTTAAACTTTTTAATACTCATAACAAAGTTTGGAGAAAACGAGAGTTGTGCTTTATTGATTTTGAAACATTCCTTTCTAAGCAAAGTATTGTAAGCGATAACAGCTGTTCTTAATATGCCTTAAGAAACAGAAAGATCATTTTCGACAATCGGCGCTTTCTCAGAAAATTGACTCGCTCAACAATAACATAAAGGGAAAAAAACTCTGTTAATTGTTTTTATAAAGTGGAGGCACTGCTTTCATGTTTCATTTAACACAAGAAAGGAAAATTCTAGCAATAATTATCTCTTGAAATTGTGGACAATTGGTAATGGATGTCAAATAATCTTTTTACTAAAGTCAATATTATATAGTTAGTACAATAAAATAATTTTATATAGTTAGTGCGAGACTTACGCATTCTCTACATTTTCTAGGTTTGTCACTGTCCCGCTACCTAATTTAGAACAAATTGAAAAAAATAGGAAAATTAGGAATATATATATCCTATATATAAACATATATTTCCTTAAAACAAAAAGCTCACTAAATTTAAAAGGGAATAATCAGGAAGTCGAGAAGGATAAAAAAAAAGTAAAGAAATTAACATTTTTACTAAAAAAAAGAGCATGCAAATCTAGAACACGATTTTTTTTTTAAATTTATTGTAAATATTTTCGACCGGTGTCGCTGTACACCATTTCATATCCTCGCTTTTGTTACCAGCAAAAGAATAGAAAGTAAAAACCTTAATAGAGAAAAATACTTGCACTAGTATTTTCAAAAAGTGGATAACTTAGACAAAAAGCTGTTGCAATCATCTGGATATCCCCTGCAGAATGATGCCCTGGATAGCACTTCAAAGATAATGGAGTATTTTCATGTGTTGCGAAAGGGAAAACACGTAGAACTGCTAAGCACCCAACCCGACAATTATGCATGCAGAAATTATAACGGCAACATCCATTTTCCTTTGGTCAAAGGTTACAGGGATGAAATACTGGACTTGACCATTCTAAAGCCCGTGAACCTATTAATGAGCTATGGTAAACGTATTTATAGTTCTACATATACAAGTAATGTAGCTTACGGTAGTAAAATAAATATACATATTGGAGGTTTGAGTTTACCTATATCCTAGTAGCTAGGCTTTTATACACAAGGTGCATTTGTGAAATTACCGGAATCACTCCTTGCGGCAAGTGACTAGAATTCGATTTCTATGAAAATCATGAAGTACTTAGAGGAAATTTACTCTATCTACCAATTTAATCTCATATTCCTCGAAAGATTGGAAGTATTCTGGATAGTTTATTCATATTTATATCTTGATCCCAAAAATTCAACTGGTAAAATTTGCTTGTCTAAATGAACATCATTATTCATTTGAATGAAGTTATTCCTGGAATCCCAATCATAGAACCTCACATATAAATTCTTATATTTTTTTAGTAATAAATATATCTACCTCTAAAACATGGAATCACTTATGTACTTTCAGTCATATTTATAAAATGTGAGTTCTCCATACGTGTAAATAACTAAAATGAATCCTCAATATAAACCTGAAATCTCATTCCCAGACCACTGATCTCTGTTGATAGATCTCAAGGATCACTTACTTAACATTTTCAATTCGTAATATATTTAACACATAGTTCATACCCATTTCAAAACATTCATAACCATATACACACATGTATTTATTACTCCTACATCTCAATTATGAAACGTTTTTTTGAAACTATTAATTTAGTCTAATAATAATATAGTAATTGTTATCCTAGTGGTAATAAAATATTTTTTTAAATCTCATAATGAGCAGAGTAACAGCTGATCTTTTGTAAAACATTCTGATGTAAAACATTCTTCCAGGATGTCATTTCATATATTATATTGAGCTGCAGTTACGTGTGCAAAAGAGGAAACGGAGAATGGATTTACATACATGCGGAATGTACATGTAAACACAGACATAACATCCAGCCCTTATTGTTCAATACTGAGACTTTTCTAAAAAGTATGTCACCATAATTCATGGTGAACTTAATAAAACAATATTTATATTATTTGTTCATCACTTCACAGACACTTTTGCAATAAAAGGTCCCTTTGACCGGGACTTATACTTTAAAGGGAGTTCCAAATCGTGACAAACATCCAACCTCTAAGTGTTAATCGGAACACATGAACAATCAATCAACTGAGACAATCTTTCTCTTTTTTTGAAAGTCTAAAAATGTATCTTTCGAAGAGTCTGTTATATTTGATCAATTTATAAGATTTCTAAGAAATTTAACTGACACTGATTTCAAAGACGATTATAAGTGATTGGATGAAAAAATTTAATTCGCATAGCAGCACACACATTTGTTCAGACTATGTAAAATAAATTCTATGTATGTTAATGCTGCCTTCCCCTAAATAAATGGATAAAGAGTTACATTTCACATAAAAAGCTATGATTATTTTTGTAACCAAATTTGACACCGGAAAAAAAACACGGAGAATAGATATAGAAGTGAGTTTCTTTAGAGTGAGTTTTTCTTTTTCTAACTGAAGTTATGCAAAGTCACATGAAATAACCATACTCAGTGTATAATCGTTGTTTCTCAGAGTAACATAATTTTTTTCCTTGGAATTAAAAGTAATTAACATGTAGCAGGGGACATTCTAAGTATAAAATTTAAAAAAGAATACTTAGTTTACAGTGTTATTTGCGGCATATTTAACTGTTTTCTTTATTTAACAATTAACTCAGAAACTTTAAGTTTGACTTAAATCTTTATATAACTAAAATAACACGTTACATGACTAAAACGTGTAACATGTATGACTTGTTTTAATCATGTGACGTGTTGCAACATAACTCGTTTTTAGAGAACAAAAATTAAGAAAATAGAAGAATCTTTGAAAGATTTTCGATTTTTAAAAAGAAGATTCTTAATAAACATATGCATATTCCAATTTTCGTCTAATTAAGTAACATTAATTACTTGAAGCTTTTCTAAAGGCTTAAGCATATTTTAAAATAATGTAAGCAAGGAAAACTATTAAAGTAGAAATTATTTCTCAATAACAATAACTGTAAATAAACACTTTGCTCTCTCTCTCTCTTTCCTATGTAACAAATCATTTCACCGTTCGAAATTGTTGTTTCTTTACTTATCTTCTCCCAACATGAAGTGCTTAATCATTTCTGCTAGTCTGTTCATTTTATCTGACAGTTTTTCTTATCCATGGAGAATTTTATTTCTTTTTAGGATGACCAAAAAGTGTCTCTTCAGCTTCCCATTGATCATAAAATTAGAATCAACCAGTGTTTTTGAATGAGGGAGCTCTTGTCATTTTGCTGCAGATTCGACTCAGTTCAGTTCAATTCTTTCGTCATACTTGTTGACATAAACGATCATTACTTTATCATGTATTCTTTTCAGATGTAAAAAATATTTCAAAATGAAAATGCTTACAGTTTAATAACATACATATCTATTCCTTTCATCCCTCCTAAAATTCATCTCGCTGTAACTAATGTTTTAATCATATTGATTTGAGTTTGCGCGTTATGGAACTTTACATATTTTTACTTTATTTTAATTCTGATTTTTACTCATCCTTTAACTGCCCATTTATTGCGTAAATTCTTTTCCATTTTATAATTTTGTTGGATGTTACCAGTTATGTCTTTAATTTCTGAATACATTTTCTCAAACGAATACTTGATTACTTATTCTCAATTTAGTTTTTTCCTAGTATTCTAAGAATAGTTTACATCATAATATTTTATCTTTTAAGTATTTTGCACAAACATAATCGAAATCATTTCCACTTTTTCCCTATTCTCACGATTAGGCAGAAATAAGAATTCAATATGCATCTACATTTTTATTACATTTGCTTTCATTTGTATTGCACTCTCTTTTCTGACAAGTTTTTTAAAAAATTTTATTTTACTATATTTTAAAATTGCTTTCTTACATCTTATGCTTTAAATAATCACAATTTTAAATTTGCAAATTCCTTATATTTTATACTTTAACTATTCCCAGTTTTAAATTCCCAATTCATAAATTTCTAAATAAAGCTTAGTAATTCAAAATTTTGTTTAATGAATATCAACCATACCAATAATTCTCATTTATTAATTAATTTCATGTCAGTTCAAGTTTCTAAGTTCATAAGATCTTTCCTCTTTTTAATACCACTTTTATAATTAATTACATATTTTTTGTTAATCAAATAGAATTCTGGACCTACAAATTTTATATAACATACAAAATACATCTAGAGAAATTATACAATATCCATTAAATATTTAGTATGACAATTTTGATCGAAAACGTAAAAAAAATATTTACTTCATAAATTCGTATGTCAGAACCTAAATGCCTATTTTCTACTTTGTGTTCATGGAAAGATATAACTTATTGAGAAAACTTTTATAACTTTCATCTTAAAGACTGCATTATAAATACGTACAATAATGTAGGCGTAACACCAGAGACAACAATGCTCAGTGGAACATAACAATAGAATAACGAATAGTAACTCATACATGTAACATGGAAGATAAAAGAAATGCCTAAAAACATGGGTTTAAACTATCCACAAATTTCACGAGTATTTTAATGGACCAACATATATATATATATATATATATATATATATATATATATATTCCTAAGAGTGAAGGATTACTAATAATTCTGATAAATGCGTGTAAAATCCAAATCACTTCCTTCTTGAGAGGTTTTAATTTAAGTGTTCTGATCCAAAGTATGTATGTAGGAGAAAATTTGAATGCGAAATATGGGAATTAGAAATTCTGTACTAATATACCCTCTAGAAAAACTCAAAAATGATATCGTTGAGCTGTATGCTAGTATGAGTTTATTAATTGGGAAAACATGTTCACAATTCAAAACTATGCTTTGAATCAGAATTCGCCTCTTCAATAGGTATTGGAAAATAAGGAAACTTTTGATATTTGCTGTATTCCAGTTTCCCTCTCTGATAGAGTAAATAATGCAAGAAGTCTTTTCACGTTTCATTTACATTTTAATTTATTGCCTTCATTGATATTCAGAAAGAGTAAACTGCATGTTAATCCTAGAATTAATCAATAATTAGTTTGTTTCCATGACGGGGGTTGTTTGGAAAACATTCTTGTTCCTTCTGTTATTGGTTTAAATTCCTTTGCTGCTCTGGGATCACAACCACGTGAGTCCTATCCCGTGACAAGTTGAAATAATTGAATAATCTTTTGGAAACCTTTCTCAGAAAACAAGAATCAACACGAACGAAATATATAAAATTCCCCTTAAAAGATTTAAGAATCGATTAACGATTTTTATTTAAGCAGTTATGTGAAATAAACACAATTCTAGTTGAAGAATGGTTCGTTAAATACATTAACTGGATGACTATTCAATCGAAAAACAATTTGAAAAAGAATAAACAAAGACGATTAATATCCAGGCAAGCAGAAGAGAAGTGCAATGATTTTACATTTTCTAATGATTAAACAATGAAAAGAGTTCCATCCAATGTGCATTTTCCAAGTAATATATTTGCGAAAACAGGTTATAAATGTTGCAAACATAGTTTTTAAATTTTTTGTTTTAAGCAGTTTACCAACCCGCATTATGAGGAAATTAAATTTGCTTGGGACGTAAATAGTTTCAAATATTGAAAGTATACTCTTTTTAAGGAAAACCTTTTCTGTGTTAACATAACTGAGAGAGAGAATGGTTTTCATAATATGTTGACTATTATTAGCTTTTTCATCAAACTACTGATGAATTATTTTTATAACTTATGTATGTTCATTTGCATTCTATTTTTTGATTTTATACTTTTATTGAAAATAAAACCACTTAATATTTTAGTTATACTTTGTGATTACTTTTTTTAAATAAAATCAAAATTGATTTTTTTATTATTCGAAATATCTTATGCACAAAAATCTCAAAATTATCAAATACTTTTTGTTATATTTACTTTTTGTACATTTATTTTTATTCTCTTTTTTCATCTTTATATATATTTTTATATTCATAATTTTTATAGTAACTAATTGCAAGGAAAACAAGAGTGATTATTACTATTTCAACTTTTATCATTATAAATCACAAAACTTTTGTTCGAATGCCGAAAGATGCTAGTAGACATTACTTATTTAATAGCTAAATAAGTTAATTATGATGATATAGAAAAATGAAATTTCGCATCTTTCTACTCTAAACAGTGTTCTATTTCAGCAGCATTTTATGTATAAGATACAGTCCTTTTATTAAATGAGGAAAGAAGTTTCGTTGAGCGATAGTCTACTCGTGAAAGTATGAGCCGTTAGGGTTTCACGCATGTTTGACTCAGGAGATGAACAATCCACTTCCATCGGTTTCCATAATTCATCGCTGAACCAGGAAAATGATCTACAGTATAGGTTAAGACCGGATAAGTTAGGGATCTTCAATATTGGCTCCATTTTCTCTCTTATCTGTTCCGAAAAGATATTCCCTATGATGGACGCTTGGAATAGGGATTTTTAGAGGCTGCGTGTTATTCATGAAAAGATGAAATATAATAAAAAGATGAATTTTCTTAAAGGATGAGGTTGTTCGTAATTTATTGAGGCAATTTGTGACGCCTCCTTTGCCGTATCTAATGGGCAGAGGTTAAGGCAGAGTGAGCTGCGACTCTGCCCATAGATGAATTGTTGAGCGATGTGTCCTCGGTTTATCGATTCGACAAGAACGCCTCACTTTTAAATTTTTGCTCTTTTTGATAACTTGCCTTCCCCTAAAATTTTTTAGAGTGCAGCTAGGAAAAAATTTTTCTCATGTTGTGGGAATTCTGTGTAATAAATGGTCTTTAAAGACAAAGTAATAATCTCATAAATTTAAAATATCTTAGCTAGTTCGTAAAGGACGTTTAAATTAATATCAAATTTTTTAAGTTGGAAGCTAAAAACATGATTTAATTTTTTTAGTTTGAAATTGATATTTAATTTATAATTGAAATCACTGTTAAAAAAACTGCATTATAACATTTTAAAATTTTTTTAAGTTTAATGTCCGTCATTCCATATTCAGCTATTACGTTAACAAATAGATATACTATATTAATAATTAAAGAATACTTTAGTGGTACATATTTAAAGAATACTTTATTTTAATTCCAGTTCTTTTAAGATTTATATTTTGAATTTTCTTCTAAATATTCAGTTTCTGTTTTAAAACATGCAAATGAATCGATGTTTATTTAGTAGTGCTCTTTGAAAAAACAGACTCATATTTTTTCAGAAATACTTTTGAATTTTTAAAATACCTTAAATCTGAGACTGATTTTTTTTCATATAACAATAGTTCTAAAAGTTGAAAAATTAATTAATAAGGATGCGTTTTATATATTAAAGGCATCCTTATATATATATATATCTTATATTTTACGCATCCTTATATATTAATATAAGGATGCGTAAAATATATTGAAAAAATAGGGGAATGCTATGATGATAAAAGAATGAAATATCTATCCATATATTAACTACTAGAAACCTTGAGATCTTAAATTTACATACTCAACTCACTCGGTATTTTTAAAAACTTTTCCTCAAAATGGTTATAACTTAAATTTATGTATTTAATATTTATCAGCGTTAATGTTATTAAAAATATTATACGTTTGAAATGTGATCAACAACTGATATTTTACTTCAACATTACTAATTCAGTGATTTTATTTCACAGTTTCTGAAATCACTATTTAAAAAAATGATAAGATCTGATGCAACATAAACTCTGTTAAGAATCTACATTTTTCTATAAATATATACCTCAAGAACTGAAACAATAACTTCGCTCAATAAAGTAAAAGGTACCCAGTTTGATTTAAACTACTATTGAATAACGAAAGATATTTTCTTTTAATCTCTGTAGGATTTTCAAGTAAATATCTTGAAAGTTTTTCAACTCGGAAATAAATATATATGTGTACAACTCGTTATAATAT
>JAPDSC010038220.1:178855-200130 GCA_026290005.1 Latrodectus geometricus
AAAGAATTACTTATATGTATCATTTGGCTATTGAAGCATAAAATTCTTATAATTATATAATTCTATTGATTACTATAATGACTTAATTATTTGGATTATTTGATCCTAAAATTAGAGCCATCGCTACGAATTTATTAATTTGCCGTATTATTTATAATCTTTAAACAAAATGCAAGTTATTAGCCAATAATGTTAAACAAATTATAAAATTATTTTCTAAGAGAAACCCTTTAATTGAATTCAGCACATGTATCAATTTCTGATACTATAGAAGAGTGAATAAGATATTATTTGACAAAATTGTGTAAGAATAATCATTAGTGATCGAAATCTTATTTTAATGCGTTATTTATCCACTGAATCATTTGAAATGTTTATTAACTTTTCATGGAACATGATATTCATCACTTACCATACCAAAACGAATTTCATTTTAATAATTTTTTCAAGTCAAATAAAAAAAATATTGTTCTATAACCAATGGCCTGAAGATGGCATAAAACGAAATCGACCAATGAAGCATAAATCCATTAGTACATTTTATAAGTTAAATATTAACTCCAAAATTTAACTTATAAAATGAACCTTACTCATTCAATGTTGTTAAATATTGAATTCTAATATTGTAAAACATTGAAAAAACTTAAAATTCGCAATCATATGTTAACTATTTGGCTACATTCCCTGTAGTTCATCTAACAACTGGGAATGTAAGTAAGGAAAATAATAAATGTATAATCAATAAATAACAATAAATGTAAGAAAGGAAAACTGAAATATTAACAAATAATAGAAGAAAATACCTTGGTCGTCAACTCTTTTAAAGCTGTCTAAATTTCCGTTGTAGTTAATGTCCTTCTAGCTAATGCATTGTTTTTAGAATTGTTAATTAGTTGTGCATCCTTTTAGAATTAGAAATTTATTCCCTAATTTCTGATGACTGTTGTGATTATGTGCATTTTTAATGCCTTTATATTCGATACTTTTTTAGATTTAATATCCATTGTATTTCTAAAATATATCTCAGCATTAAGAATTATTTTTTTGTAACCTGAAATGTAAAAACATTTCCCCAAAATATTTTAGCTAGTTTTTATTTTTTATCTTTTAAATTTATATATAAATATAAAAACAAAAGTATAATAATGTTAAACATACACATTCATTTGATAATTTTCTTTTGTTATGAATATTTCATACAAAATTTCACAAAATTTATTTTTTTACTACACAATACAATTTCAAAATCACAACGAAGTATTTATTATAAGAAAATACAATTATATTAATTTTTATAAGATGCTAAGGTTTGCTACCAAGGTTTAAACTCGTTGTTAAATTAAATTATTTTAAAATTGATAATTTGTATTTTAAAAAAAATATTAATTAAATGAAGATGTATTTTTTAGCAGTCACAACTTTAAGTTTTTTTCTTTCAGAAACAATGAAAAAGAAAAATTATCACGCAATATATATTTATAACGATTACTTAGTAAATTTGTAAATCAATATATCACTGTTACTAGAGAGAATGAATTGCTAAAGAATCAACCACGGACATACTTGAGTGGGAAAAGTTTCCACCTCAATTTTATATTAGAGAACGCTTAACATCCCAATAGAGACTAATCAACGTAACAATTCCCAAAGTGGAAAGGTCTCCACATTTATCAACCCGCTTAAAATAAGAGTTATGAAAACCGAGAATAAACTCATCAATCCTCATCAGACAAAGTAACCGCGTGTTCTTCCACTGCCAAATCTTTAATGGACACGCATAACCTAAATGAGACTTAAAATTCCTCCCTTAATAGAAGGGGCAATTACCGTGGCGCGCAATTGAAAAGGGTCTTTTCATTTGATCTGCATCTATTAAATGGGAACATCTCTTGACAGAACTACCTCCTGACAGCAGGGAAAGAATGATCGCGGTTTGTAACCTGATATGGCTCTTGTTAGGGTGTCAGAGGCATGGAACTTCTTCTGACGTTCTGATATCATTCAAGGGGATCCTATGACAGAGTTGTCACGGACTTTTTCACATTTAGTGAGCCAGGTATTGTTTCCTTTCACTATCATTTCTGCCGCTTTTCAAAAAATTCTTTTGTATCAAGACATTAAAGTCTGCATTAAGATAGAACTCGAGTAGCAGGAAATAAAGAGTTTTTCGTTGAATGATTTCTTAATACTGAGGACACATTTTAAAGGGATATTAATAGGTTATTTTCAAGGAATTACATTTCATTTAGATTTGCTATATTATATTTGTCATTTAATTCACTTGACTTTTAAAAAATTTGACTAACAACTTGGCATTTGTATTTTAGAATCTTGGATTTTTTTTCCAATGTTATAAGAATTATTTTATCTTTTATGGTTTCATTTATTAGCTTTAATCACTTAAGAACTATAAATTTATCAAGTTAAAAGTAATAAAATAGAATGTACACAAAATCGAAATTATATTGAGTTAATTTTTTTTTAAATAAGCTAAAAAAAAGGGCTATTTACTGTTTTAAATTAATAAAAAAATGCTTTATTACGATAAATTTATATCTCCGTATTTCTATACCGACTGAATCCATTAAACATAGCTCACCGACCGTAGCTTTAAGCCACGATATCCTGATGAAATTAATATTAGACTTGGAACACGTCAGAGCTTCACGGAGCATTTGATAAGGATTGTCCGATATCAAATTTACTCCCAACGATCACAAATAACACCTCTTCCTAACATATTACCATGACATTTTAAAAAGAAAAATGTTGTTTAAGATAAATTTTATTCTTTTAATTTGAAATACTAGGTTAGCTTAGAAGTATACGTTTTCAATTGTGCATTTTATAAAAGCATTTCATCTTTATTTGTCCGTATACTTGTCTTAATAAAAATATTCTTTTCAGTAAATTCATAAATTTCATGACAAAGAAATCTGACGTATCACCTTAAAATATTGATGTGTTACACTTCCTTTAAAATATTATAATTTACATAACTCGTAATTTTTTGATGATCAACAACAAAACAAGTTTTGTTTTATCTAAACACATGAGTTCATGATTTCCTGAACGAAAGATGCGAAAACCTAAATTTTTGAGAACATTTTTCTTAAAGCTATAATGACTAAATGCCGTATGAGATCTGTAGAAAGTTTTGATTAGCTTAAGATTTATAAAATTATTTCTGTGTGTATTGGTTTCTCAGCCATGAGATACTGTTATTGTATTGAAATATTGTTTTCTTTGGCCGCGCAACATTGAAATCCTCTGTTGTGACGTACTAAAAATTTCTCTCTTACTCAGATCATTCTAGACTTCCTTAATTTTTCTCAAAATATCATAAATCGCAAATTTATTGCACTCACAAAATCGTGGTTATTTTCTTTTAGATCTACCAAATTTCATATAATACGAAAGTTTTCTTACTTTTCTTCCTCAAATAATTCTTTACTTTGTGTCAAAGTTAAATAAGCAATTCAAATTGAAATCTAATAGCTTATTTTACACCTGAGTTCTTCACTTTAGTCTCTGATTCTATTTATATGAAAAATTCTAAACAATAAGATTAAAAAATATGCAAGTATTTGAAATAGTTTTCTAATTAGTTACACCTTATCTTCAATAAAATCTCATTAGCAATTATTCTAATATTTTTAAATACTTCTTATATGATTTGTCACAATTTTAATTGTATTTCTTAATACACATAATTAAATTCTCATTTCATTTTACCTTTTTAAAGATTAGTCACTATTATAACTGGTTTTATAATTTTTTTAAGCATTTATGGGTTTATTTTACCTTTTATGGAAATTACGCAACCCCATTTATATTTTCCCTTATTATAACTACTTTTATAATTCTTCAATCACTTACCTGCGAATAATATAGTAAACGTATTTCTATATTATTCTCATATTTGAAAAATTACAAATTTTACAAGACTTGGATAGAATTTAAATTCGTATTCTAGACGTCTTCTCTCTCCTCTATCTTTAATTAATATACCTCAGGCAGTCAAATGAAAGTGAATTAATAGTGTCGTACACACAAAGGAGCACCTGATAATTAGATCTTATAATCGTTAATTGTGATTAGTTAAATTTTTAGTAAAAAGTACAAGTGAATATAAACTCATTTTATTTACTTATGTTTAAATATTCTTATCTCTGTATGTTCTTTAGAAAAATTCAGAACTGTGTAAATAATATTTTTATGAATTGCTCTAACGTCACGAAACTACACGATAGGTAAAAACATTTCAAATTGAGCTATCATTTCAATTTCAACCAAGATGAAAATTCATCTTGATATTAATAACTCAAGTTTAAAAATTATTACCGATCCAAGTCACAACATTTTAACCAAGGGTATTTCACTGTAATGTTCTACAAATTAATACATAATACATGTTAATATATGATTGTGATGGGGTTCACTTCAATATGATGAGAAAATACATCAATGTAATTGAGTTCAGTGCTTGGTTTTATTGAAAATGATCATGTTGAAACTCTTATCTCGCATTATAGTTTTGTAGAGTCTGTATATTCCTATATTGGTGCAGAGTAAAAGTTAAAAAATACTTCTATCTCACCATTAAATAATGGTTGATACTGATGATCAGTAGATTGAGGTAGTAAGTGATTGTAGTAGATGAATGTATGAGACAGTAGGTTGATTATGATCTCTGTTATGAGGGTGTTGATTATGATCATCAATTATGAGTCTGTCGGAAATGAATACAATGAAAAGCTCCTTATTTACATAAAATACATAGGACCCCCTTTTCATTTAACTTTACAAGAACTATAATTTTATAAATAAAATTTACATTTCAACGATTTTGCCCAACATGGTTGATTCATAACATTATATACGATGTATAATTCTATTCCTTGTTGTAAACTCGTGTATTCAATTTGGAATATATAACTGAAAAATATTTGCAAATGTATTTCTTAGAAAAAGGAATATAGGTTCTGATTTTACTACTGTCAGAAAGTAAATGAATGATATGTTTGAAGAATAATGCACATTTTCTATTTTGAAAAGAGTTTTGATACCATGATATGCATATATTAACAACCGAAATTCATCGTAAGTATTTGATATCCACCCTATGTTGAATTTCGGAAAGAATTTTGATGAGTATCAGTGAGAGAGAAAGTCAAATTAGCATGTCGCAAACATGAAAAAGCGAAAACCACCCAAAGACTAACTTCCACATATCCGCCTTAAGAAATAGAAAAATAACACTCATTTACGTTGCTCGAATTGAAACCCAATCTTGCATTCTGAAGAGTACTAGAGCTCGATAAGTCCTAATTACGAGAAATTTTTTATATATTTTCTGACTCAGCGTAGTGAACTGTCTAACAACCTATGGTTGTAGAAGAACATTTTAAGTATCTATCACATAAATGTACTTCGGGGAGGAGTTTTCGTAGATAATTGAGACCATATTCACGTGTTGCAGAAAATTCCCAAGCATGCAGAAATCCGAAATGCAGTTCTGCCGTTCAATTTATGCTGTGATCAACCTTTCACTTTGAAGAACGACGTGAACCCTCAGAACAAGAATTGCATAATTTTTAATTTTTTCATTTGGGATTTATTCGTTTGACAAACTTTCCCTTACTGACAATAGGATCATGTGTTTCTTCAGGTTCATTCTCAACCATTTTAAATTAAGTACAATTCGCTTTTTACAAGAACATCTACAGATAGGAGGACTTGATAATTTTCTAGGTTTCCCTCCTTTTCTTACATGTAAATATAGTCAAAAATATTTTTCCCATAAAATGTTCAAATGATTTACAGTAGCATTCAGAAGTTAGGTTACCACCACATGGTGGCAAGAATTCTATAAAAATTGTCACGTAAATATTATAAAAGTTATCAATTGGTTCTATTTTTAATAATGACATTCATTTTTGTAAGTTTTTTGATAACTAAAACATAAATATTTATGCTACAATATAAATATTTATGAGTCTAAAATTTATAGGCGTTTTCTTATTTATTAAATAATGTAGATAACATTTCGGATTATTTTTAGTGTACCACAAATCACTTTTCATTTATTCCTCTATTGCGATATGAGATTAAATTCTCTTTAAAATGACTTATACATATGTTAAAATAAGGAATTGCTGAATACAAAACCTCTTAACACAGAATAGCACACATTGCTCCATTGAACTCAAGATATAAGCATGTTTATCTATAAGTGATAAAGAAGTTTTCAAAATCTAATTTTAAATCTTGTAATCCAAAAGCACAAACACCCCCCGTAGAAGAATAAACACAATATAGCCTTTGAACAAGATTAAAAGTATCTTATTGGACGGCTGAAAAGGAGGACGAAACTCGCTTTAAAAATGCAACTTGTTTTACTTTGTTTTGTTCCGACTTAATTAGAAAATCTTCTCAAAAATAAATCAAAATTAATCAGTGCACCACAATTTCCTGATTCACACATAATGAAATCATAGCTTGTGTGACTAAGCGAAGAAAACTCTTAAAGCGGGAAAATAAAAAAAAAGGAACTTTTTTCAGAAATTTCAAACTTCAATCGAAGGTTGTAATAAACTTTCCCTTCAAAGACAATTTACATTCTAAAATCAGTACCTAATTTTCTCTGGGAAAACAAATGGTTAATTTAGTTTACTTTGATATTACAGAACGACCAAATATTCAAGAAAATTTAAAAAAAGTTCATGGTTTACTTTTTTATTCCTTTCTCAAAACTGCAATAGTTGTTTGCGGATAAGAAGAATGAGCAAAAACTATGAGATTTAGTTTAAAATAAATATTTAAAGAAATAACTCAAGAACGCAAACTTTCCTTTCCGTTTAAGTTATTTATTGGATATGTTTTATTAATTCAATATAAAAATATTTTGCTCACTGAAGTAAAATTTATTTGCACGTAGAAAAATTGATAAATTGGTATGGAAATTCTTGTGGCAACAAAAACAAGTAGTAAGAAATTATGTACTTTTTAGAAAAAAATTCCCTTTCTCTATTCTTATCAAAAACTTCAAATTCGAAGCAAATAAATAAATATGAGGGTGTGGAGTTTTCTTTTGTATCATAAATTAGTTTACATGAATATCTTTTCAGAAAAGTTTTAGTAATAAAATTAAGTTGTAGATTTTATTTGTGAAAAGTATAACTATTTTTAATATCTATTAAAATGTGAAATGAATCCATAGGAGCTCTTTTAAGGAAAGCTATCGTTCGGCAAGTGATATAAATCTGTTGGAAGGTGATGGTTGAGTTTTCTTCTTTTCCCACTATTTATGATAACTCTTTCTTAAAACCTGGGTGAGGTTCGAATGCCTTCAGCAATAAGTCACACAACGTTAAAAAAATGTAAAATTATCATAAAATTTTTTCTCTTACACTGTGTGTGTGAGCTATTGTTGCATAAATACCAATTTCATTTATTTTTAAAAAATGGGGTAAACTTTGTCTTTAATGAACTTTGTAAAAATTTTAGAAAAGATTATAAATGTTTTAAAGTTATCTTTTTGTTTTATTCTTTAATAATAAATATTGCATATAGTTACATTCTACTATTGTAGTTACATTTCGAATTCTTTTTCGTTAAATTAAATTCCTATGATTTTTGTAAGTGATTATCAAATCCAGTAATTTTCTTTTTACATTGTCAACTCAAAAAATACAGATTCTTCAGCAATAAAAACCTCTTTTATGTATTGGCAAAGAATAACATTGTTGTGGCAATCTGTTGTGTCTTTAGTAATGAAAACAAAACTTTGTAACATTTTGATACACAAGATTTAATTTGATATGCCAATCTACTTTAAATCAAATTAGCTAAGTGATTTAAAATATGAGCCGATTTTTCTGGGCGAATTTTATGAGTGAATTTTCTCCAATTTAAAATATGAGCCGTCATCAGGTAGAATGTAAGTCAATTTCGCGTAATATTTCAAGTGAAATTGAATAGATATATTTATCGCCAATGTAATGTTTTGAAACAATTATTTCAAATAGTTTCCACTATTTTATTTTTTTAATCTCTTGTAATGTTGAACAAAGTAATTCATTTTATGTAGTTAATAATTACATCGAAAAACTTTTCTTCCACATCTTCATTCTTATTAAGCAGATTTTAAAGAGGAAGTGTCCTCATTACTCTGTTCTGTGGTTGAAGTAAGCTGCGATAGATTTTTGGAAAATACAGAGCTCAATTTTACGTAGGTGTATGCTTTCGAGACGTCTCTGTTATTGAGGTATATGAAGAGATATACCAACTCAGGAGTTAACCGAATTATTCGAATGTATTTCAAAATTATGAGTTGATTAGCTGTGTTTAGGGACTTCATTTAGTAGAAAAAAGTAGCCAATTCAATGAACAATCTCTAAGGTTTGTTTTGACATAGAAAACTTAAAAAGATATATTCACGCCGGTTGCAAAGAAGTATGCCCCTGCAAAAAAGTTGGGGGAACGGGATTTGTTTGTTTGTTGTTACAACAAACTGCTCAATATTGGGAAACTTCGAGAACTCATCAGTGATCAATGAATCAAATTAATATGTCCTGTATTTTTTTGTGTTTTCCGCTCAACGGTCACACATTTTATCCCAAGAGAGGCAAATTTGTCAGGTACATTTTGCTTAAGTAGACTCCGAACATTTCCGACTTGTGGTGCTGGTAGGAGTTATGAACTGCATACAGATCATTCTCTAAGTTACTTGGGTATGAAATATCAAGCTGTTCATCTTTACCATCAGTAAAAAATATATTTCAAAAATCATAGCAAAAAAGGAATTGAACTTTTAAAAATACATGAATAAGGTCATTAATTCCTTTTTCTCATTTTCGTAAATGGTAAAAAAAAAATTATTCTCAATACTTAAAATGAGCTCATGAAGTAATTCAAAAAAATTTATCACATTATTGTTACTCAGAGACACAAACAATATATTTCCAATCATTTCCTATTTCTCATTATTTGAATTCTGAAGCAGTTTTTACTCTTTAAAGTGTAATTTTAAAAGACTTTTAAGTCTTAATATCAATGATTTTTATGTCTTTTAATAAATAAGTTTAGACAAAATTCTAAACAAAGAATTAGATCAATTCTTCAAGAAAAAAATTTCGGTGGAAACGTTAATTTATTATTGGTAAGTAAGGTAATACAAAGTAATTTTATCTCACTTCTTTTGTAAGTAACATTTTGTTGAGTGAAAAAGTACATTACTGCAACATTTAGTAGGAAACATTTTATTAAAAACATTTCACGATATTTTTTTCTTGTTAAAGATAAGGTACATGTAAAATTCTTCAGCGACAAATAGATTAGTATTAATATCTTAAAGAACTTCAAGTACCGAAGATAATGTTCTAAGGTAATAGTTGTTCTATACTTTCCGGGTAAATCGTATTAATGTGCAAGAAAAGAAAATTATAATGGATATTTATGAGTTTCATTTTTACTTATTATTTTCACAGCTTTGTTCAGATTTTGTGAAGAAAAATAAATAAGATAAGATCTGCAGAACTTCTTTTCATCCCACACCAGACAAACAATTCGAATTTCTATTTTTTATTTAGTTTTTCTATATTTCCCGACTGCTCGTTAAAATAATAGCCCTGTTTGGTCGTAAAGATTTTATATTGGTTGGGAGAGAAAAGTTTAGTATTTCTTTTTAAAGGAACTCATTATAAATGAAAAGAGCAGAAAATGTAGTTGCTGGCGAATTTTTGCCCGGACACTTAATCGATATGCTTCAGTTCTTATCGATAGACATCGATTGCCGGAATCCTATAAACTGAATATGTGTGAACCAAGTAATTATGGGAATATTTTAATAATGTCACAAATTGTGTAATTGCATATTGAAAACAACTCCCATATTTCACCTTAAAATTAAAAAAAGATTGGAGAAGGAATTGGAAAAAACAGATATATGAATATTTACTAGCTATATAATATTTATTGTTATTTTCCTCTTTAATTATTCAAGATCTATAAATATATAGAAATTATTATTATCAACTACATTTTAATGACCATTTTTGCTTTTACAGGTAGGATGCTAATGACCTGATTAACCTCCTAAAAGAACAAAATGAAATAATTAAAAGTTTCATTCCTTCTTTGCGGAAACGGCTGTTTCTAACAACCATATTGTTAAACTCAACTTAATACCTTAATTTTTCCGTCATGACC
This sequence comes from Latrodectus geometricus, assembly GCA_026290005.1. NCBI lineage: Eukaryota > Metazoa > Arthropoda > Arachnida > Araneae > Theridiidae > Latrodectus > Latrodectus geometricus. The sequence continues at coordinate 189,068 of JAPDSC010038220.1, forward strand.
AATACCTGAGATAACATTTTTCTGTTTCAAATTACATATTATCCCAAAGGAGGATTATTAAATCTGTGGGAATGTTTTCCATCTACACATTTTTTTTCAGAACAAGAATCTTAAGCTGAGATAAATATTGATTCTGGAATCTCACAAAACCCCTAGACTACCACGAGACCTTAATAATTATATAATAAAATATTATAAACAATAAATATGTAATGTTAGAAATAAACATTAATGTAAAGAGCATAATCTTAAATAAAATATAAATAAACTACTTTATGCTAACCAAATTATTAATAATCTGTTCTTATCAAAATATTTGAACATGAATGAACTGTTAACGAATAAATTACTTTAGAATTTGAATCTCTGTATAAACTATATTTTTTATTTTAAGTAAGTTACCTCCCAATGTGTATTTTTAAAAAATTGATTTTATATTCAATCATTTATACTCGACTGCTTCTTAACTTTCTTTAATGGACTGCTGACCACAGTAAATGAAACTGAAAGAATCATGCGAACAAGATGAAATTTAAAACATGCATTAGTGGAAGTGAGATATGCAAATGATTAGAATTTCTGCGCTGGTGCATATCACACGTGCATGTGGCATCACTTCAAAGTGCTATTTAAAGCTTGGAGATTTCAACAATTTCAGGTTCTACAATTGTAATTTTTCCCCCTTCAAGAAAAAAATAAATTATGCCTCGTAGAAAACTGCGATCATTTTTTGATCAAGTATCCGAGTTCGACAGAGGAAGGATAGTGGCCTACAGAGATTGTGGATTACCTTTTAGGAAAATCGGTAGTCATGATGGACGAAACCTAACAAATGTAATGCGGATATGTGATCGTTGGCTGCTGGAGGGTAGGACGGACCGACGTGTTTGATCGCATCCACCTCAGTGCAACACTTCACGTAATGACAGGCAAATTGTGCGCATGGCAGTGATGGATCTTTCAGCCACATCACGAACCGTAGCACAGCACATTCAGTCTGTAACGCAGCATCCAGTGTCTGAGGGTACCATTCGATGTCGTTTACAGCAGAGTGGTCTGTCTGCAAGATGTCCATTGCTTGGTCTACACTTGACGCAGAACCACAGACATCTTCACCACCAATGATACGATAAAAGAAGGATGTGGACGGCAGAAGGGAATGAAATTGTCTTTACTTATGAGTCACGCTTCCGTCTGCAACACAAAGATGGTCGAATTCAAATCTGGAGACACCGTGAAGAGAGGATGCTGAACAGTTGCGTTATGCTCCGCCACACTGGTCCCGCACTGGGTATTATGGTATGAGGTGGTAATGGATATCATTCTCAGACTCTTCTAGTATGCATTGCCGGTACTTTAAATAGCTAACGCTACATCTCTGAGGTGATGGAGCTAGTTGTCCTTCCTTAACTTTAGGGCTTGCCTACAGCCATATTTCAACATCGTGCACGATGACACGTAGCACGCATTGTCCAAGGGTTATTCGTCAATCGCCAGATTGAATTGCTACCCTGGTTTGCTCACTTTCTGATGTTTCACTCATAGAAAACATGTGGTCCATGGTTTCTCAATGATTGGCAGTTGTGATCTCCAGCAATGACGGCTACTCTGACTAGTGATTTCAGATGGAACCAAACTTCACAGAAGTTTATATAAATTTAATCATTTGATGCTTGTGTGGTCAAGATGTTATCTACAAAATAAATTTCGTTTATGATATCTCTTGTCTTTCTTGGTGTTTCAATTTGCGTGATTAGCAGTATAATTTTAAAAATCGTCATAGAAAAAGCTACAAATAATCCTTCAAGAAAAATTAAATCATAAAATTAAAACTCGAATTTTTTTTTTCTCTTTGGTAAAAAAATATCTTTTGAACATCAATACACAATTTTCATTCAAAACTAAAAGAAAATTAAGGAAATGAACAAACTATGATATACTTCATATTCTAGCTGTTGAAAACAAAATAATTTAACACTTATTGTTTTTATTAATTTATTGTTCAAAATAGTTATAAGTAGTTAACTAATATGACTGATAGAAACTCATTTAAAGTAAATAGAATTTTTTTTTAATTTCTGCTGAGTTTGAGTTGTAAAATAATTCTAGGTGATTTTGTATAACACTTCAGAAAAGTTTGAAAACTAAACCGGATTATTATTATGTATAGAACAGATTATAATTTGTATAAAAAAATTAAATGTAAGAATGAAACTCGATATAAAAAAGAGTATCGCCTTTCATGTTTTGATGAATGGACAGTCTAACGCCTTAATTCACCATCGTATAATTTGCCTTTATTGAATAGCTACTGAAATCGAACTTAGAAGCTTTCATTCCGAAAAGCGGGCTTCCAAATAGAATCCTAAACAAAAATAGTACTTGTGTATTCCATAAACATATATTTACGGTAAGATAGGCTATTGCGATATGTTTTCACCGGCTTATATCTCTGGATAGGCTAAGTGATGAAAACCTCCCCATCGTCGTGCAGAAATACTCATTCATTGAACTCTCCTCACCAGATTCACCCCACATTCGATACTAGTCTTTTACCTACCGAAGCAGTTAAACTCTTTTGAATCCGCTGTCAAGCAACAAGCTGACATTTTCCTTCCCACAGCACCCTTCTCACTTGAAATAGCCTTTGATTGGAACATACACTGCTTCACTCAAGATACGAGAATAACTTCCAGGAAACCGCAACCACCTCATTGTATTTAAATATAAAGCAAGGTAAACGAACTTTGCGTCATTTTAATATAATATGTTTTAAACTGCCTATATTTTGTAATTGATCAAAAGTGAATGTTTTAAAAAATTAGTTTTTCTGAAGAATAATTGTAATTAAAGGATATTTTCCAATATAATATGAATCAATGAAGTAAAATTTTATTTGAGAATTCATTTCTCACAAATAAAATTCTAACTCCTATGAACCTTATATTGTCATTTAAGTTGGAATGCAATATTTTCTATCAACAGAAGTTTATTGTATTTACCACAAATACTATATATCCTTTTTATTACATTTTACAGCTTTTGACTATAAGTGACTGGAAATAATAGGAAACAGATTAAGAAATTTCCCATTTGGATTTCAAAACCCAGTAAACTGCATGGAAAAATGAAACATCAATAATCTGAATAGAAAAAGAGAGTTTTCAAGTGCTCAAAAAACAGCAGGTTCGATACCTAACTCCTCTACAGAATGTCGTAGTGAAAGAGCCTATGCATGTTATCGTTCGTTAGACATAATGTTTCTTTGCTGGTTTAGCGGGAAAGTCAATAGAATTGGGTATTAAAATAATTAACTTTACTTGATTGTTGTTCTAAATTATGATGCTGCATGTCATGTTTAACTGCTTTGGTTTCCATGAATAAGCAGCTGGAAATTTCCAATGCAAAATAAACAGCAATATTAAAAGAAATATTGCAAGTATTTAAAATATTCCACCAAATCACCGATTACTCGACTTAATTTCTAACTTACAAGGGACATGTAAAAAATCCTTCTACCAAAATTTTTCACGTCTTTTGCTATGTAAGGAAAACCACATTTTTATTTTATACATGAGTTGTTTCGATGATAAAATTACGATTGGAAATCAAATTTATCAATGAAAATTTTAGACAGAATATAGCTAAGGACTTGTATTTTAATCTATTTCCCAATTTCCAATCTATGGGTTTTAAATTTTCATCCGACTATAAAAATCTAATTGTACAAAGAAATTTATTTATTAAGTTATAAAAACAGCTTTCTGAAAAAAAAAACTTTACGTTTCTTATAAAAAAAAATTTGAAATGAATTAATGACTTAGCAAAGACTATTTTCTTAACTCTACAACAAACATGATTATGGAAAAATTCAAAGGGAAAGTGGGGAGAATTAAGTGTGGAAATGAGTATTCTGAACCTTTCTGTCTCAATGAAACATTCATAGAAGGCAGGTAACTCTTTCTATTTTAAAAAAGAGTCACAGAACTTGTAAAAAGTATCTACAAATAGGTATATAGTTACACTTCAGAAATACACCAGTCTAAAGGAAAGGAAAAGAATCCGAATGAAAAGTACCTAAGTGAATATATTTATGAGAGAGATTTTGATAGCAAACATGACAAGCAGAAAAGAACTGAAATAACGACCTGGAGAAAAGGTTTCGTAGGGAGTTCTAAACAAGTACCAAAGATTAAAGGGAAAATTCTTTCTCAGAGTCACAAGTTAATAATTTAGCATATCAAATTATTTTGGATTATGTTATAACGAGTTAACATTTTAGTTGACTCGTAATAGAATATAATCTAAAATAAAATAAATAATACATTATATATATATATATAAGGGAGAGAGAATACAGTAATAATACAAAGTATTTCGAAAAATTATTCATCAATACAATTTTTTAGCTGAAATAAAATTTTATTCTTAAGAAATTACTTTCTCATAATTGTTTCGCTTTAAGCATTTTATAGTAAGTTAATGAATATAATCTTTATGTATAAAAATAGTAATTCGTGGAAATAATTGAGGAACTATTCTTAATGAGTAAAGTTTAATCAACAATCTCATTAAAAGAGGAAATCTGAATCAGAAAAGTAATGAACGCGTAAAACGTAAGAAATTTTTAGAATCATTATTTACAAAATTTTTTGTCATTTATTTCAAAGAAATTGTTATAAAATTAGTTAAATCATAACCCTCAAAAATTAGAACCAGTCATTAAATCCAAATGAAAGTTTAAGAAATGTACATATTAAAAAGTAAATTTTGTAATTGCTTTGCGTCATTAATATTTTTATGCAATTTTTGTAAAAAGTCTTTAATAATGTTCTTAGAAATAAACTATAATTTTGATAACAACCACTAGCTTTTATTTTCTTGGAAAAAAGAATTTATTTTAAATTATATTTTGGCTTGTAATTATTAAAGCATTTTTAATTAACGAAGTTATAGATGTTTGACTTTTAAATTCAATATATTATTGTTTGAAATTTGTACAACAAATCTTTAAAATTCTATAACTACCGCAAATGCTGTAAAAAAAATTATCACAGTTTTATTTTAATTTAAAACGCAGTAAGGCACGCTGGTCAAGAAATTAGGTAAAGGAACAAAAGACTAAAGTTGATGGCTGCACAGTATCTATACCCGACATGAATAGAGTACTTTCCTTACAAAATGCAATGTAGAGAATGAAAAAGCAAAGTGTAACGGTATGCAATACCGTTCTGGTACTGCATACCGTACGGTACCCGTCTGGTTACCATGGTATATCAGAGGCATCATGGAGAGGAGGGTATCAACTCAGTTCTAAATATCGCCATTTTATCGATAGTACGAGGTTTTTGATTGTGTTCAACTTGGTCAGCAGAAATAGGCAGCCATAAACTTACCATCATAACCAAATCCAAATTTAGAACTGTTACTTGGAGCTAAAATTGTCATTAATAACATAATTGAAGGAAGAATAAAGCAAATATCGTTTGAGTATATTCAACCAAAAGAAACTATAAACTGAATATATCGGTTATTTACCATTAGTTTTCCCAATTGAAGGAAAATTGTATCCTCATGTTTAGTAAATTTGATTTCTGATAGCTCTTTAATCGGGCTGAACATGCGCATGCTTGTTTAACTTGCTTGGAATTAGTACGTTATGAAAATTTGGAGTTCTCAGAGCTTCATTGCGTTTGACTGTTATGAGAGGACTTACTGAGCTTAGCGAAAATAAAAGCAACAAGAATCAAACTCTTCATTTTCTATATACTTTTTATGTCGGGATTATTATCATGATCTATATAGTAAGAACCATTTCTGGAACTTTCCCAATAACATAAATGTATTTTATCTAATCTTGTATCATATGTTTGCATGTAATATATTTCATTTAATTTGCAACAAAAAAATTTAGCATCTAATTCCTTAAAAGACTTCTATTCACAAATTAAGGGATGAATGCAATGTTTTGTCTGTATGTTATTCGTTCTGTAACAACCGATTAAAGTAGAGTGATCTTGAAAAATCACTTTAAAAGAAACTTATAATGATGAAGTATACACTTTATACTTTCTGTTCTATTTCCATTTGGCAAATAATTTATTTAGATACATATCTCAATATAAAAATACAAATAACCGAACATACACAGACACAATAAGAAGGAGGGGCCCTGGTCTATACCTAAATCAGATTAAGCCCCCTTCTTCAAATTCAGTGGAACAGACATCCTACACCGTCGTAGGGCGTCCGCATAGAACCGCGACCATTTCCCGTCTGCCAGAGGCCACCCACAGGTCATCTCCGATCGACGCGATCTAGCCTTTCGTCTATGGGAAAAAAATCATACTACGGTAGTACTTGTAAGCCTACAATGTTCTACACAGTAGACCACTGTATCACAGTTCAGTTTCAAGTGTTGAGCTTATCTATAATAATATTGAATTTAATAGAATACTTAAAATATTAGAAATAATGAAGTAAATACTAAAGCTATATCTAACAAGTAGAAGTAAAAAATGGAGATAAATAAAACAAGGGAATATAACAGGACAAATGACGATGAGTTTTTTATTAAAGAAACTACTACTAAAATGTTTGCAAGGATTTAATTAAATTGCTCTAATATTATGAAATTTCTTTGATGTTAAGCATAATCGAACATACAAAAGTTTCGACTTTTTCTTTGATTCGGCTTGTTATTCTAGGGTTCTTTTATAAAAAGACATGGACTGAATAGTAAAGGACCAAAAGTTTAATATTATTTCTAAGTCCCTAAGAACATCCATTCCGGCTTCAGAGTCGAAAACATGAGCAATTAAACGAAAGACCATAAAATTCATAACTCAATTACAAACTCGTAATTTTTAAGAGAAAAGAAGTAGTGTTTATTTTATTAAATGAAGAACGATTATTTCACTATTATAATTGCAGACATATTTTTACAATGTAATTTTATTTATGCGTATTTTAAAAATTGTTGATCTATGTTTCCCAAACTATCTTTTCTCGAATGTCTCAGATTTTATACTGTTAAGCACAAGAGGTGAAGAATGCTGAATGTCTGAGTTCTGCAGGCATGATTTTCAAAGTGAGTACTTACGAGTTTCCTAGGTTTTCATTTTTTTTGACTTGACTATTTATGAAATCTACCCATAAGACACAAAAACTTAGTGGACAGTAAAAAGCTATTCAACTCTTAACTTTTAGTTGTCAAGTGAATGTTGTTGAAGATTATAATTTTGAACTTTTACAGGTGGTTGCTCCTTTAACCACTTAACAGTTTCGTTTTTCTGCCATATTATGTCCAAAAATAAGCCATCTATTAGAACCAATGGAATCTGAAAATATGAGAAAAAGCTGGGCAAATCAGTGGATCGGTGTAAAAAAACATGCTGCCAGAGCGGCTCTCGGGCAAATCAGAAAAGTCCCCTTTCGCTGCACCCGAGCGGCTTTCGGGCAAAACTGGTAAGTGGTTAAGTAAAACGTCCCAGACTCAATACATTTTAATAGTAAGGCAGAAATATAGCCACTCTCCCATTGTTTTCTCCATGGACGTATATCAAACTGTTTAGGGGGAGAGTTTCTTTCCTTATAAAATAAGAATAATCAGAATATCATCTAAAAAGTTTTCTCGAATAAAATTCTACCGTGGATACTATAAAAATAGTGGAAAAACATAAAAATAGTTTTAGACTATTCTTATTATTTAGAGACAAAAAAATGCAGTTTTTCTTATTCTCAATTCAGAGCAAAAATTTAAGAAAAGGACTTGCTTTCAAAACTAAATTTCCTATGAGCGTTTACATTTAATCATTGTTTAAAAAAAAATCTGTCTTTAGAATAAATATGATATTTTCAATGGTCGCCAAAAAATCTTACGATTTCGTGAATATCAGAAGAGAATATTTTCCATTTGTATACATAAGACGTTTTTAATTTTTTTATTTATTTTCTGTCAAAAATTATGTTTACTTTAGCTCCTTGCATAACTTATTTCATATAGTAAAATATTTTAATATCAATAATAATAAAATTAATACAGTTCAAAAGTTAATTTCATGACATTCTAATGCGTCTGTAACTTAAACTTCTTTACACTTAAGAAATGTATCAAATAGAGCCTATTGATACAATATTTTCTTGTAAAAAATTAGTTTTTTGTGATCTTTGTATGATTATTTAAAATCAAAATTAAATTGTCTTAATCAGTAATATTACATTATTGAAAAGAATTTTTTTATTCATATTAATATAAAATATAACTGTTAAAATGTTGAGAAACTTTTTGCCCATATTTAATAAGTAAAATTTGACACTAAATTTGGGACTTCTTAAAAAATACAAACAATTAATTGCATTGAAGATTTCATTTATTAATTCATTTAAAATTCTCCCGAAGAGCCAAATTGAAAACGTATTTTATTATAAATAGATTAAATTACTCACTTTTTGGCAATATGTGAAATATATTCTATCATCTACACCCAATGTTACAAGTTTTGAGTTCGGACTATTTTATAATTTACACGAGTTCACTGACATATTTTTAAAACACTGACTTCATGAAAGGGCACTGATTTCACATCGAATGAACACCCTGTGTTCCGATTACCCAGAGTTCCCAAGTAGTAATCCAAGAGAGTTCAAAATCTCTGAACTTCGAAAACAAAGACTGCTCTGTAATGAGAAGATCGTTTGTTTTTCGAAGGTCAGAAAAGTTCGGATATTTGATCACTTCCTTTTGGAGTAGAAAAAGCCATTTTTATAGTTAAATAAAAGATGGTAAAGTGAAGCTTTTTATCTGGCAGATGTTCAAATCGGTGATTTGAATTTTTTCGGTCCACGTGTAATTATTCATTTTGCTTCCTAATAAATTACTTATATTAGGGAGAGTCATAATTTTTTTATTCAAATATTTATTTTAAGGTTGTCAGTATAGATTTTTTCTTTAAGTAGAAAAATTGGTAAAATAAATTATAAGGAAAAAGTAATGAAATATGTAGAGATAAGTGAATAAAGTTTCTGGAAAGTTTATAAATAGTAAAATATTCTCGTATTTATGTAAATAAAATATATAATAAGTAATAAGTATGAGTTATAAAATTTATATTACATTTTTAAATGAAATCTCAATTTTCTTCGTTTGGTAGGGGTAATTTACATTCCCATCAATATGAATTCTTATTAATATGCTGTTTCTTTTAAAGACGGTCACTGGCGGAAAAAAAAATTGGTATTTAAAAGTCAAATTTTTTTGCAAATGAAGGTGATTTTCAAAGACTATTTTAATGAATATTATTTTTAAATTAAAATAATTAAGATAATCAAATAGACTAAGAAAACTCATAGTTGTGCATAAGATCATATCATATTTTTAGAACATTATTTACATTTTAGTTGAAAACAACAGAAATGCAACAATGAAACAAAGCTTATTAATAATGAATTAAAAAATAGGATTTAAAGTTATTAACATCCAGAAAATCTAAGATGTTTGGACCTAATATTTTGAATTAGTTTCATGAATAACCGACATTTTCAACCATAAACTCTGTAAACTCTGAAACATAACAACTATGCATACAATTTTCTAACATTTGTGCATAACATATATTGCAAATGATGTATTATTCGGTTAAGGTTTTAAGCTTCTGATTTAACATTTCATAATACCTCACGCGTTCTGGAGAAAATTAATAACTGTTACTTGGATAAATTAATGATTTAAATCAATCTAGTAACAAGTTTTCTTTATAATGTGTTAACTTAAAAATCAGACTAGCAGTAAAAGGCATAAAAAGTCATTGAAATTACAAATAACAATGAAAACCTTCGTAGCAGAATAACTGTATATCAGAAGAAAATCTTCGTTTCAAATTATAAGCTATAAAAATCTGTCCCCGTAGTAGGGTGGTCCTAAATAGTAGGGTATACGATTCATTGATCTTTTAGTAGTATCGTAATTTAAGAAGTTCTGCAGTCTTATACCATAATGTATGGAGAATACTGTTGGTAAGGTATAAACTTTTCATCCTTTACGTCATGAGAGACACATTAATTGGGACACATCAGAATATTCATCAACTATTACATTTTAATGTTGGCTAGCCCATTTGCTTCTCGCTTTCATCTTTTGCAAAAGCAGCGATTTTTTACCAAGTCACCTAGACTTTTATTTATTTTTTTATTTATTTTTTGCCATGGTAATTTTCCCATTTATAACATTTCCTACAAGTCTGAAGAAGTAATAAAACATAACTTTTAAAAGCAAACTTAAGAAAATGCTGAGTTTTTTTTTTTTTTTTTTTTTTTTTTTCCCCATGAATACTACACTGATACTCCGAATCCTACATCAGACCATTTCTGTTAACCTATAACTTTGTGATCAAATTTACCTACTTCAAATACTATTTAAAATATTTGTGAAATCATTACAAGTAGTTCACATAACAATTTATTGCTTGATAAAGTTTACCTATTCAACCACTTTCTTATTTTTAACTTCGACAATTCTTTTCTATCATGATCCCTTTGGTGGATATTTTCGACTTAAGTTGAAAAATGCTTTTAATTTTTACCACGTTTTTCTGTTGATTAACTGTAATATTAAAATAGGCTAATAGAAAAAGAAAACGAAATATATCTAATTAAAATCAAAATTTTGAATACTTAAAATATTTCCTTATAGCACCAAATTTCCTAATATTTGAATGTGGTCATTTTTTAATATCTATTGTAATTTTTGTTAAAGTACACAATAATCAAAGATGAAACACTTAAATCAGTTTTTCCTTAAATTCTATAAATCTTAGAAAAATATTCGAGATTTGTAATCACGAATTCTTGTCCTTGATTCGGATTGCACTAATTTTTAACTATGAACGAAGGATTTTACCTTAATTAAGAATAATAAATTATATAGATTAGTATTGGCCACAAGTAGAATAATTTTCCTACTAAAAACTACCTTCTAATCATTTGTAAATATGAATAATAAATTTGCCAATAAATAGCTATGATAATAAAAATATTATAAAGAAATATTTAAATTATGCTATCAC
>JAPDSC010038220.1:200140-212974 GCA_026290005.1 Latrodectus geometricus
GAGCCCCTTCTTTACACTTGTAAGAAAGGAGGAAGGATTAGTAGGATCTCTGTAATTACCTTTTTAACGCTACGCCATAGATATGATATGGAAAATTGCAGATAAAAGTGATAGCTCAAAAGTTAACTTTGTCACTTGACTGTAGTTCAAAATCACAAGATCAAAGGATGCCATTAAAGAATACGTCTGGACGAAATAGACGTAAGGAAATAAAGATCCCAAAATAAACAGGACAATAAAGTATAATTAATGAAATTTGAGTATATTTGTGCATTGAAAATTATGGAAAAATTATGTAAGCTTCAATGCTAAAGGTTAAGCATTCAAACCAGAAAATTTAAATAATATGAAATTTCTCTTATTTAGCAAGTTTTAGTATTATTTTAACTAAGTTGTAGATCTGATTTTTTTGCATCATTCAAATTTCATCAAGTTATAAAGGTTAATATATATATTCCCGATTTTTCCCTTAATAATTAACATAGTTCATGAGAAGATTCTCGAAAAAGAAATCTACTTTTTTTCCGATTTTAGTCAAGTTAAAAAACATAAAACGCATTTGTTACGACATAGGAATAAAAGGCGCATTCTAAACTTCAAAGTATACAGAAAAGGATGAAAGCAAATGTAAGAAGATGAAGAAAAGGATAAAAGGTGGAAAGGAAAATTCCAAATGGTAATTGGATATTTTTGCTATTTCTCTCTTATAACTAATTCCGCTATTTAATTTAAATAACGTCAACTTTGTAATAAATTTGATGTCTTTGTTTGAGTTTATTCGTTAAAATTTCTGCCAAAACTCTTCATTTTTAGGTGCAGAAACACTTATTTTTCGTGGATTGTAAGCTCTTTTGATGGCAAACCATCTCTGTACATTTCCATTTTCTGAACAATGGTTAGAGGCAGCTACGTGAATTAAATAAGCAAAAACAACACTTTCAAATACTCTATTTAATAACTATTAGCATTTTGTTGATGAAGGCATACAAATGCATTTAATAGATTTTGCAACTGTATTCTCTTAAGAAATTCATTTCTATATATATAATAAAGACGCTACTACATCCAAACAATGTACTTATGGAAGAAAATGTTTTATTACTTCAAACATTTTTGTCAGAAAATTGCTAATATTTAAGAAATCACAAATGGATTATTTTGGACTTCTTTAATTTCCTTCGCATAAGTCATTTGCTCATTAATTATTCTAAACATCTTAGAAGAGAATGAAACAAGAGAGCATTAATGCTTCCCTTTTAATCTGCTTAGGAACGATATTTTGGATGCTTTTTGTTTTGTATTGAAAGGAAATTTTTCAATTAACTACATACTAAAAGATGAAATGAAGCTTGTTGGAAGTCAACGATTCAATATATTATTTTGTATTATCTAATAATTCCATAGTATTAAAATAAATAGAATTCAGCTTTAATGCAAAATGGAAGTATCCAGAATATGCTAGAGTTCAAAATAATCAAAACTTCGATTCTATTTCTGTATGTATAGTTTTTATAATTTTCAGACAAAATTTAAAATGTTGCTTTACAATATTTTACATTGTTTTTTCTTTTATTAACACAGCCTTAAAACTTATATTTTCAAAAAGTTGTAGCCTTGTTTTTTTATAAACAACCGTGTTTATAAATTATATACTGCTTTAACCGAGTTTATAAGTAGCAAAATTTTATGACAATTTTCTCTGTTTCTTTCGTGAATTAGTTTACTATTTCTGTTAAAGGTTTTATTCGTATTCTACATCAGTGTTTCTCAAAATATCGATAGCGACAATTCATTATGAAAGGTTTTTCGTTGTTGTTGTCGTGTGCCAGCCAGGCCGGCAATATGGGGTGCGCTGCTCCACTTTTCCAACTGAACCATATTTGGTGTGGAGTCCGACTTCCTCAGTACACACATGCCATAGGTACCGTTTATATGGTAGGCAACCATTCATACACAAAGAAAGGGCAAAGACAAGAAAGAGAGAGAGAAAGTACATCCATGCCCGAGTCAGAATTCGAACCCAGGTCCCACACATCTGTAGTCAAGACAGTTTGGGCGGCAAGGTTTTTCGTTAAAAGATACTTTTGTGTTTATAGAATTCTAGAATTTTATTCCATTGTTTAAATATGATTTAAACCAAAAGTTATTTATTAAAAATCTTCACCTTTAAGAAACCTAGTGATTATTCAATAGTTGTCTTACCAATTTAAGGCTTTATGTTTTTTTTTTTTTTTTTTTTTTTTTTTTTTTTTTTTTTTTTTTTTTTTAAATATTATTGTTGTTTAAATTTGATGAAACATTGCAGGATATTTTGCGTTACTTTAGATTTTATGTATTTGGCACCTTAAAATTAACTATTAATTTCATATTGGAAAATATTACTTTATGAAAATGAACTGAACGTGGTGAATGACTGTGAACTTCACAGTGAAAGATCACATGGAATTGTTATAGAAAGAGTGATGGATGATCTGCTAGCACAGTGATTCTCAACCTGTGGGGCGCGCCCCCCTAGGGGGGCGCGAGAACACTAATGGGGGGGCGCGAGCATATCCAAGAGAAAATGTTATTTAAAAAAATTGATTAAGTGACTGAAAGGAAAGAACACACACACATACAAAACAAAATACATTTCGACATATTTAATAATTAACTTATTAAATTAAAACAACTTATTAAATTAAAAACAAATTTAATAATTATTAGTGACTTCCTTGGGCCTGTCTTTCAGAGCAAAGTTTTTCGAAGGAGGGTTTAATATTAGAAATAGACACTCTCAGTTCTTTTTCTATATTTACTGAGATCTATATTTTGTCTTCAAAGAAGCCACCGCAGAAAATCCAGTTTCACAAAGGTAAGATGTTGAAAATGGTAGTAGAATGCGAAATGCCCTTGTTTTTAGTGCAGAAAACTCATCATCCACTCCTGCCCAAAATTCAAAGAGTGATTTATTACTAAATTGTCTTTTGGTTTCGCCGCTTGCCGTGAAGTCTATGAAGGTTTCTTCCTCTTCGATTGAGAGTCCTTCGGGAGTATTTTGAAATGGATCCCTCACCCACTTGTAACTTGATATCAATTTGTCGTCAGCAAGAAAGTACTTTTTAAAATTCTTTGCTAGCATTGCTAAATGATTTTCAATGGTTACAAAAACAACTTTTACATATTGTTCTTCAGCCTTGTAAGTTTTAATACAATCATTCAAATTTGCAAACATTGTTAAGTTTTCTTGCTTTAAATTTCTGCTCCACAATTCCAATTTCCTACAAAAAGCATTAACTTTATCACTCGTATCCAATATATGTGTATTTGCTCCTTGCAGTTGAAGATTCAAGTTATTTAATTTCTCGAATATGTCGACCACGTAGCTCAATTTCAACACAAATAAACTATCGCTGAAATTCTCAGCTTCCAGTCTGTTTTCCTCTTCTAGGAAAACGGCGATTTCTTCTCTTAATTCATAAACACGTTGCAAAAATTTCCCTCGTGATAACCATCTTGCCTCGCAATAAAATAGTAACGCTGAATGTACTGCACCCATGTCTTTACAAAGTGCGGAAAAGATTCTTGATTTCAGGGGTCTCATTTTTATATAATTTACTACGGTTACAACCGTAGTTAACACAATATTCAAATCAGGACTCATTTCTTTGGAAGCCAAAGCTTCTCTGTGGATCATGCAATGTGTCCAGACGCACTGTGGGGATTTTTGTTTCACAAATGCTTGAATACTTTGGAATCTTCCTGACATAGAACGAGCACCATCCGTGCATATTCCAACGCAATTTTTCCATTCTATGTTTGCCTCGTTCATAAAATCATTTAAGATAGCAAATAAAGCGAGTGCTGTTGCTTTGAGTTCTATTGGTTTGCAGAAAAGTAATTCTTCTACTACTGACAAATCATCACAAAATCTAACATAGGGTATGAAATGAGCATCTTTATTACTATCTGTTGCCTAATCGAGTTGTATTGAAAACAATTTGTAACTCAACTTCGGCAAAAGCTCACACTTTACATCTTCAGCTATATCAGCAATTCGACGGGCAACAGTATCATTTGAAAGAGGTATAGACTGCATTTGTTTTGAAAAATTATCTCCAAACATAATTTCTACAATATCAATCGCGGCTGGCAAAATAAGCTCTTCTTCAATGGTGTGAGGCTTTTTACATCTGGCTATTTTATATGAAGATTGTAAGATCTGATTTTTGTAAGAGGCAATTAAAGCTTTTTCATTCACAGACAAAGTTTTTTTAAACAATGATTTTTGCTTTTCATATGATTTTAATTTTAATTCGAAGAATTCTCTGGGTTTGTTTACGTACGCACTATGAAGCGTTTCCAAATGTCGTTTAAGTTTATTAGGTTTCATGCTGTCTGCCGCCAACATTTTTGAGCAAATGATACACAGGGGCCTTTCTTCTTCATTTACTTCAGTACTAGTGAACCCAAAATTTAAGTCTTCTTGAGAATATTTTCTTGATTTTATTTTCGGAACCACGCTCATCTGTGTACTTGTTGATGCTTGTCTATCGTCTAATGCTCGCTTACGCCCGCTTAAAAAATTATCCATGATTCTGCATAAGTCTGCTGCCGTAAATATTTAATACGGTGAATTGCAATTACAGGAAAATATATATAATATACACATTCAGAATAGATTCAATAGCGATAGAAGGATCGACTCGAATGAGATTGTCTGGAATTGAAATTGGCGTCATAGAGCTTTCTACTTCTCTCTATGAGAAAACATTTGTTCACATCTGCGCACACTTCTAGTTTAATTTTTTTCTGACTAGACAAATTCCAGACAAATCGAAACTTCTCGCAAAACCGTGAGAATGCCCGACATGGCGGGACGCAAGAGCAATAAAAAAGCATAGGATTCTTGTTTTTTCAAAGCTGAGGATCGGTGTTGCAAAATGTCAATAAATTTCGGTATTCCTGGTAATTTGTAAAGTTTAAAATTAAGGTTGTAGTGTAGGTTTAGCACCAAAATACTCAAAATACATTATTATTGTATATATTTTATTGTATGCGGTGGGGAGGGGGGCGCGATGAAAATTATGATTGAAAATTGGGCCGTGAATACTAAAAGGTTGAGAAACACTGTGCTAGCACATTTGTCAAAGGGAGAATCTTTTCTTGTGATCTACGAATGCAACCCAACATCTATAAAATGTTCTTCAGGACGTTAATCTCACAGCAAGTCTTCAAGTGTACTCTACATATGCTTTCAAAATACACGTGGCAACAATACGTATATGTCAAAATGTTACTGCAATTAATTAAATCTTTACGTAATTTAATTTCTTATTATTAACTTATTGTGCTTGTCTTTTATTTGTGTGTCTACAAATAGACATAAAAATATATAATTGTATTATAAAATTAAATATAGTCAAAGCGTGAAATTAATTAATTTTAAAAACTTTACTTTATTTCTTAATTTTAAAAATGTATGATAATTTTCAATACGTTAACTAGACAGCTCACATAAAATACAGCAACAAATTTTAAATTTGTGTACCAAAAAAAAAAAATAAATAAAAATGACGACAGTATGAAATTCAACATTTTAACTGACATTTACAGAAGTGAAAATCCTCCCCTAGGTCACAGAGCTATGTTGTTTAGAAATTTTTATTTCGAATTTTCTTCTCAGGAGTTCACTTTGAAATAAGATTTATTAGTAAGAAACTATTTCTTCATTTACTGTCATTTTTAATCAATCGCTTTCCATACCTCTTGAAGAACAAATCATGCTTATGTTACCTTTAATTAATGCAACAGAGGTTGCAAATACATTAAAAATTATTCTTCTTAAAAGATAAATGACACAATTTTTGAAAATCAATTCACACATTTGATTCCAATTCAAAAGTTTATACATTTTACCAATTATCATAGCTCGCTCCTTTTTTAACTTCTTATTAATGTCATTTACTATATCATCAAAATATCTTGATAATTTATATACTACCCCCCCCTATGATTTTTTTTAAATATTTAAATGTATTAATTTAAAAATCTGGAAATTACGTTGAAATCAAGTTCACAAGGGTTAAAAGGAGAAGATCTCTTGACTTTATGAGTTAAATTCTTTGGAGTCGGAAATCCCAGATTAGATTCTAGCTCCGATTGAACAATAGAAGAGATATATGCTTCTGCATTCTACTCAAAAATCTGTTAGGGTAAGTTAGTAAGGTTTCGTCTAGTTTCCTTTCTTACTGCACGTAAATATATCCTCCCGGAAAATAATAATGTTCTGTAGATGTTATAAAAGTTTACTTACATTCGACTGTTAGAAAGTATATGAATGTATTTAGAAGACAGTTAATTCCCCCAGATATATCTATGAGCTTATTGAATTAGGAATATGCTTTTGTCACTTTCCATATTAGCAAGTGAACAAAACATAGTCATTTAGAGAAAACGCAATCTCTTAAAAAATTTGACAATATTTAGTAAACATTCAACAAAAAGCTGCTGGGGAATTTTTAACATTCACTGCGTTTTTCCTTCAGCAAATTGCAACAGGCCATAATCAGATGTTACAAAGGCAGAAATTCTAAAACACTCATCAAGACTCCCATGCGTGGAAATAGTCAATATCCATTTCTTTTTGGCAGTGGATGTAGATTTAATCTATATATGGTTTTTGCGATGCTGAAGATATCCACACATCTCTAGCATTTACTGTTAGGGTATAACTTTAGAGCTTACATTTTGAAGAAAACGCTCTTACTACTTGTCCATGAATCAAATTCTTTGCATCTTGTCAATGCTATCTTGTTATTTCGATATATAATTTTTTTTCTGTTTTTTTGCTATGTGTGTAGTCTTTATGAAAATTATGGTTCTCATCGCTTCTCTCTCTCTAATTGAATTAATATATAATATTTTGAATTAATTAATACACATATTTCGTAATATAAAAGCACAAAACGTTTTGAAAAGAATATCTCAATTATTAAAACATATGAAAACTTCTGTCTCAGATGACCTAAAAATAAATCGTATTTGCTGTGTTGATGCAAATACTTCAACACTTTTTCAGCATTTATCGTCTCTCTTTACATTAGAAACCAAAATTAGAAAATAAACATTCTATTATACAAGTCACATTAAACTAGACCCCAATCGATTAAAATAAAACTAAAAAATTGGAATCGTTTAGTGTCAGGATTTTAACATTGTCATCGCAGCTCAACATCATCACTCACTGAAACCAGTCAAAAGAAAAAGGAGTTCCTTATCTTCATCTTGCAATCGGGCAGCAGGAGGCCGATCCGTCAAACCCTCACTTATCGCCATTCATCAGTTGACTCGATCACGCGCATGAACGTACCCGCGGACAGACTTAGAAATGGATTCAAATGGGAGCAGATAAAACTTAGAACAGGATCTTATAGTCACTGACCTAAATGCGCTCTCTAAAAGAGCAAAAGCACCAACTGAAAGTCTCTATATTTCAGTAAAAATTCTTTAAATAAAATCAATCTCACTATACATTTACAAAATTTTTAGTTCGGTTTTTAAGCTGATACCAGTTTAAGAGAAGAAAAAATTTAGATTAAAATTTTATTACTTTACTTCCGAATAAAGCTATTTCCTCGCACTGACTTTATAAGGAAATGCTTTAATTTTTCTAAGGAAAGTACGTCACGTTGAAAGGGACTATGATCATTAAAAATTCGCAGGAACAAATGTCTCTCCCTATGAGAGTGTAGAAATGTGAAAGGTGAACTCCAGCTATGTTGTCAACCACATCACTTGACCTGGTTCAAAATTACTCGAGGGTTTACAGTATTTTGCAGACTCCAACTGTATAAATGGGCAGCTGGAAAAGTATCATTATGAAGCGATATCATTTTACTTTTTCTCGAGGATAATTTACATTACGGTGGATGTTGTAAAAGTAGCTATGAGAATAACAGAAACACTTGTGAATAAAAGTGACATTTCTAATGTGCTTCGTAAGCATTAAAATATAAAAATAGCTACCAATTTTTTATACGTAAAAATGTATACATTCTGGTAGTATGTGATAGCTTTATTGAAGTTCTGAAAATCTTAAATTTTTTTCCAAAAGCGTAAAATCTTTGAGCTCTTAGATTTTCAAAAAGGCCAAATCATAAGAGCCCGTCTAGTTAGAGAGAACATCTGTGACTTCAACATCCTAATTTTTAAGCGTTTCTAGAAATATGGTGTGTAAAATCATGGCAGCATACATAAAGTGCGGAAAGCAAAATTGCCGTCGGAAAGAGACCGACCGGTATTGAAGCGGATTTTAATGTTTAAAAAAAGAACAACTGTAATAAAAGTTGTTGCAGAACTCAATCAGTGTCAATGAACGATTACAGTCAGAAAGTACCTTGATAAACCGAACATTTTTAGCTGAGCAGCAATTCTCAAGCTATTTATCACAGATGTAATGCCAAACGTCATCTACACAGCCACATCATAAAACTAGGTCTCTTTGTAAGTAGAAGAAAGTAATAGGGTCTATCGAATCATCTTTCACAATTTACCCTATGAAGCCGTGATAGTCTGGTTGGTTAAGCCGTCCTTCCCGTTACCGAAAGGTAGTGAGTTCATATCCCGGCCTAACCTAAGATCATTGTGTTCATTAAATGCGGCTTGGACATGTTAAATACGTCATGATCGTTATGTCTTCAATGTGAAATGATACCTCTGAAGGGCAGGCTAAGTATAGGGGATTCTTCTACTTAGCCCCTGCTTCTAAATTACAAAGACTCTCACCCGGCTGCTTCTATCTAACTGATAGAGCAAAACCACAGATTTAGGTACAGGGAAGCATGCTGTGCAACAGCAACAACAATTTAACTTATGAATCTCTTCTTCCAACTATCCAGCATAATGATGATCTGTCATAATGTGAAAGTCATGCCATGGTTTTTGCTGAACCAACCATAGCCACGGCGGAAGCGTAGAGGAGTTTTAAATGACCAGGTCTATCTTATGATGCAAACTTTGTTTCATGAAGGAAATTGTATTTTTCTGGATGATAATGCACTCATCTATCAAGCAGAACTTGTACAATCCTGATTTAATGAATACAAGAAGAATCTACATTGACCCACTTCCTTAAACCATGCCAAATTCCTTATAATTGAACCATTATGATCTGCTGTAGAGCGTTCAAAATGTAATGTATTAAATATGATTAATCCCTTTCATTGTAGGCATTGAAAGTGATATCCACTCAGTTTGTTTACTGTGAGCACGCTATATATTTATATATACTTTTGTCACTTCTTGTGTTGTGATGTTATTAATGACATCCTGTTTCAATATATTATAATCCAAGTTCAATTGTTTGGATTTGTTTCGTATCCTCTTCCTTTTAACAGTCACTACAGGTAAGAAACACAAGTGAGAAGCTCAAGTAATTGAAGAGACCACAAGCCTTTGCTGATCGTCTTTTAAGGTATAAACACCTCATGCGCACTGGACAATTATGATGTGATCTGTGACATGTTGTACTGACCTGATGCGAGTAACATAAGTGAAGCTACTCTTCTGGAAAGTTTGAATAAAACACCTCTGGAATTCCCAAATCGAATTCCTTGTTCCTTGTTATCTTAAAAGGATATGGGCCCCACACACAGAGATTTTGTTGCGAAAAACGTAATATACGAATATAAATAAACGTTAAAAACACAATATTATATTACGACGGCTGGTTTTACGTGCAGCACTCTTTATATTACATGCCAAAGGCGTTCCTACACTATGTTGATAAAGTTGTTTCCATTATTTTAATACCCAACCTTACATAATAATTAGTTTACTTTTGAATAATCGTCATATATTGCTGAATATTGATATACCCATCGATAACTGATTATTGTCAAATAGACTTTCACAGAGAAAATATAAACCTTAAGCTGATTTTGTTAAAATACTGAAAATCACTCTTTTTAAAATAACGTAGTTTTCTCATAAAGTACGTTGCTTAGTATTTCGCTTTCCAAAAAATTGAGTTATAATCCATGAGAAAAATTTATAGCAAAGATTTATCTCCTAATATTCTCATATTTAAGCCACTGATCATCTCAACACTAGCAGTATTCAGTTTAGCTTGACTCTCACTTTTAACAAGAACGTTAATAATGGTACAAAGTCCAGTTTAAACTGTAGAACATCGATCTACATTTTAAACTGAGAAATTCAGTTGAAATTGCAGTTATCGAATTAATCGTGATATTTAAACATTGCACTGCCACAAGTCAAATAAACTGTAAACGTCGCTAATAAGGTATACTGCAGTTTATAATCAACATTGTTGTACAAATTGCAACTATGATAAATTATTATTATCCGTGATAGTTAATTCATTAAGTTATGAGATAATTTTAATATTTTAAAAATTCATTAATCAAATCCATCCAAAAATTCATTCAAATTTTTATAAGGAAATTTTCCTTAAAAAAATTATCTTTTCGTTGTTAAAAACGTCTTTAGAAGAAACATAAGTATAGACTAAAAAATTTTTCAAACTTCCAAGAGAGGTAGGGAAAACCAAAATTACTCAGAATGATATAAAAACGCTGGGTCGGAAATAAATGTATTGCGGTTGCGGTATATTTCGTTGAAAAGGTGTGAGCATTTCGATATTCAATTGTAATAATGCGTTCTACGAAGTACCCAGAGAAATCTTAGTCATGCCTAAGATGGTTAAGAATAACCAAATTCTCCTGGGTGAAGACTTCGAGGTTACATTCCACCCAAGGTTTATCAGTTCGAGCATCTCCTTTGATATCATTTGTGTTGGCAATTTATTATTTTTTGTTTGTTTACGAATAGCGATTAATAATACATTTTTAATAGTAATAAACAAATTTTTTAATACCTTTCTTTCTTATACTTTATGACTACACTACTACTGCACCGTCATGTTTTAGTGTAATCTTTCATTTTGCAACCACTACTGTCGACTGTGGAAATAAAATTCGAAGAATAAGCTTGTCTTGAGCACATTGATAGCACACTTTAATGTGGCAGGAAAGTGCTTATGATCAGCTGTTCCTATGTAAAAAAAATTCAGTTGCCTAGGTATACACAACTTGAAAGTTTAAAAATATTTAGCGGGAAAAACCTGTATAAACAACTTTCAATACTTAAACCTTGATTTACAGGTTACCACTCTTTCTGTAAAATTCAATGTCACATGAAATTTTCCTACTAACTCGAAGATCAATTTTCAATAGTACTCATTTTCATTTGACAAGGGTCGCAAGAACTTTTTGCAAGAATCAATGTCATCAATTAAGAATAGGAAAACTTCTGTTGTTCATTATCAATTTTTCAGTTTATTGAAAGTTGTACCGGCTGATTTGTCATTCTAACATGTTTTTTCCCCCTTCACGGATAATTCGACAATAATCCAAGCCTTGAAAGAAGATATGCGAAAAATATACTAAATATTTCTAACATACTAAATACGCCTAAAATGCGAAAATACGCCTAAAATGGAAATTGCATTTCACGATTTGCTTGGAATCAAGGTAAAATAAATTGCAAAGGAAAAAAGGGTAATTATTGAGCATTTCAGAACTCATAAAATACAGTGATAAATATTTTTAACGACAAAAATTAATAACATTTTTTGTTATATATTAATAGAGTGATTGACTTATTTTATAAATTCAGTGGGTGTGATATCGCAGCCCCAAGAGTGGGTCTTCATAATTTAGACGCAAGGACCAGCAAAACTTCTTTAGTGTTGTCCTGCCACTTCCAGAGTTATCATATCACATGGAAGAGACTGCAACCACGAAATATTTCACGTGCCCCAGTCACCATTAGTGAACACGACAGATATTCGACTGGGCTGAGATTCGGACCTATGTCAGCAACACACATTTATATAAATGTATAAACTTATTAATATAGCAAAAACAATAACAGCGAATATTAAATTAAATAATATTGTAAGACAATTTTAAAAAATCACCACAGAATGCCTTTTTGAAAAAATTTTTATTGACAGTGAGCAGTATTCACTTTTCATAATGGAAAAGTGGAAATTTCCAACACCAATCATCGAGAGATACAAGAATATAAAAGAGCAACATTTATCACCCATTCTTCAACAAAAATAGCGATAAAACGCGAAACTTTTTGCTCTAAAGAGCAACCCCTATCTCTAGGGTAAACTACGACATCTGGATTTTATTTCTTTGCGACACCTGATATTTGAAACTGATTTTGATTTTGAAACTATTTATGAAAAAAAGGAATTATTTGGTGTATAATGAAAATACCAATTAAATTATAATTTCTAGTTAAATTTTATGAAACCTTTATAATATAATATCAAATATATGCCTACATTTACCTCGACATTTAGCGTTGTTCGAAATATAGTTCAATATTGTAAAACCATGTGATTTAAAATACGTTCAACAAAAATATTAAATATTATTAATAATATAATGTACAATGAATAAAACAAAGCGTAGATTTATTTCTCTCAAAGAGCTGCTCTCTTTTAATAGTAGGACCAAGTGAACGTTTTCACACAATATGTGCTTTACAGGAACTACTTGATTTTTCATTAACTCAAAGTAAAAGTGAAAACAGGGATATATTTTGAATGTAAATTTTCCCTTTTCTAGCAAGCACTAAGGCCAGCATACCTTTTAATTCTAAACCATCAGTTCCGTACAATTCGTATTATAATAATATTCAGAATTTCTTGGAAGATTCTCCTCCTTTCTGCGTTTATCATAACTTCTCTATATCAGCAAAACTGAATCAACAAAGTCAAATAAGTCTGGTGACAAAATGAGGCATACTATACCT
>JAPDSC010038220.1:224689-242112 GCA_026290005.1 Latrodectus geometricus
TGCTGTTTTGAACTACCAAGAATGTTTTGAATTTATGTAAATTGTTTTATGTGTGTACTTTTGAGTTTATCAAAATTGTTCTTGTTGTATTATATGAACTTATTTACTTTCAAGAGCCGTGTTTTGAAAGCACTCTTTTGATTTTAGATTTTATTCGAATTATTTAGATTAATTAATTAGATTTTCTTTTTTTCATGGTGCATCGGCCGGAAAGGGATCATATATTATTTTTGATATGCATGATAGATTGTTAGTTTCCAATTTTTATTTGTGCTTTGATATATTGGATTACTGTATTTGCACCACCCGTGCAATTTGTGAAGACTTCCAAGATAGGATCTGTACTTTTATATTATTTGCAAGATTGATTCAAAATGGAAATAGAAAAAATTAAGAAAAATAGATCCTTTGTGTGAAGTTCTTATACTAAATTAGTGAATCAAACTGAAAATTTGTTAAAAAGTGAAGATTTTAATTTGTTGGAAGAATATATTAACCAACTGACACTTAAAAGAAATATCTTAAAAGAATTAGATAAACAAATTGAAAATTTATCCAAAGTAGAAAAGTTCGAAGCTGATTTACCTACTATTTATGACTATGCCGATAAAATAACGCAAGCTATTTTCCGTGCTCAAAAAAGATTAAAGCAAAATAATATTGAAAGTGTTAACTCCACCGAAATACAGAACTTTTTCTTACATCAAAACTATAGTAATGAAAATAAACAAGCAAAACTCCCTAATTGAATATTCAAAAATTCTTCGGTGATATAGCACATTTTACTAGTTTCTGGAATACCTTCAAAGTTTCCATTGATGATAATAGCAGGTTGACAAAAATAGATAAGTTTAATTATTTAAAGTCATATTTAGGTGGGCCAGCGTTGAATGCCATTGAAGGTTTCGAAATATATCGGATGATAATTATGATTCAGCTGTGAAAATTTTGAAAGAAAGATTTGGTCGTAAGCACTTAATAATAAATCATCATATGAATAAATTGTTAAACCTCTCCCCCTTCTATAAATCAAATGATACTTCGAGATTAAAAAGAATGCATGATGAAATTGAAATTAATGTGAGAAGTCTGCAGTCTTCAGGAGTTCAATCTAAATCTTATAATTTACGTTTAACGTTTTAATATAACAGGAAAAATATAAAAGAATCATCCGCACCCCGATATTCATAAATTGTTAGATTATATCCAAACTATACATATAATAAAAAGCAGTGAAACACTTCCACTTTCCCTCGCACCACATGTGAAGCCCAAAGTCAACTCGAGCGCTCCCTTCAAGGAGAAAAAGGTTGAATCACCCACTTATGGTTTTTCGGTTGTATCTCAACTAATAAATCTTGCATATTTTCTAAAAAGAATAATTCGGCAAAGAATTGTTACTTGAACATCGAAGAAAAAAGAAATAAATTAAAAGCTTTTGGCAGATGTTTTTTTATGCTTTGTTGTAAAGCACAGAATTAAAGATCGCAAATCGGGACTGATTTGCAACATATGCAGAGGGAAACACAACCAGACTATTTGTTTGAAATCGTCAGAGAATAAAAAAAAATGAGATTCTGAAATCAGAAGTTGAGCAGAGAGTCATTAATTTCTGCGATTTCACATAATGGAAGGAATAAAATATTATTGCAAACTTGTTGGGGGAAAGTGAAATGGAAAAGTGGTGAATTATTTACTCGTTTATTGTTAGATAGTGTCTCTCGCACATTTATTTGTCAAAATGGTCCTCTTTTGGACCTTGCGCCACAAAACCCAACCCAAACAAACAAACAAAATTATTTGTCAAAAATTAGTAATGATTAAAAATTAGTCAAAAATTAGTTGGACAAAGTAAATCCTGTCAAAATAAAAGGAGAAAAATTATCGGATTTTACTTTCGGAAACAAAAAGCCTATAAGCAAAATTTATGATGTAGTTCTCGTGAAATTGGAACATAGACTTTCTCAAACTCAAAAATAGAAATAGCAGCTTTAGTTACAGATGAAATACCAGGTTCAGACATATTATCCCCCGAAACGAAAGAAATAAATGAAAATTTTAATTAAGGAATTATACCCTTGCTGACTCCCCTAATTGCTCTGAGCCTGTAACTATTTTGATAGGGGCGGATAATTATTATAACATTGTGATTGGTAAAATCAAAAATTTGAATAAAATTCTCGTAGCTGTTAAGAGTATTTTTGGTTGGTGCTTACAAGGCCGATAAGCTGATAATCACACTTCTCTCATATTTAACGTAAATGTAGAGGAAAATTTAATTTCGAAACAAGTAGAAAAATTTTGGGATTTAGAAAACTCTGGTTTAATTGACAAAGGTAAGGATGATAATTCCTTCGAAAATGAAGTTTTGTCTGATTTCCAGTCAAATATTAAATATGAAAATCACAAATATACTGTTCGATTGTCTTAGAAACTAGGTAAACAAAATTTAGATAACAATTAAGAAATCACTGAAGCAAGATTTGATAGGTTAAGAAGATTATTTATAGAAATCCTAAACTTTTTAAATACAGAGAAGTGATAGATGATTACATAAAACAAAAACTTATTGAGTTAGTTCTTTGGATTTTTTAATTTTCCTTTATATTTTGTGTTTGCTGTGTGGTGACTGGGGCAGGTTAAATATGTCGTGGTAGCAATGTCCTCCATGTGAAAGAATACCTCTGGGGTTGGCACACCAATCAAGGGGTCTTTTATTTGGTCGCTACTTCTAAATTACGGAGCCCTGTATTCGGGGCTACGATGGCATATCTACTGAGTGCCCTTTTATATAAGTTGCTATGATTTCTGCCCCTTGTAGTGTTTAAAAGTGGAAATGCTTGCAGCCAGACATTATAAAACAATAGCATTTAAAAAGATATTTTGCCTAATATGTCTACCATGTTTCCTTGCGTTACTTTTAATACAAACTTTACCATCACCTATTTTTCTGAATCTTCGGAAATATTAAATATTCTTCCAAATAATGGCTAAAATTAAAAATAAATATATAAAAGATAAAAAAAAAATTTATAACTCTCAAATCTTCATAATTATCAGGAATGATACTAAAGAAAAACTATTTTAGCTTAAATTTAAATGTATTTTCATTTTGTGCACATTACTCCAAAACTCCCAGCCTCTAAAATATAATTTACAGCCTTCATTTTCTATTCAATGTCAAGGAACAAAAAAGACTCTCCAATCATAAAGCCAGCTACTCGTCCATGTAAAATATTAACTCCAAATACCTTCTTCCTTCATTACTTTTCCCTTCTGTTGCAATATTAACGAAAACTAAATAAATGTATTCCGTTATTCCTCTAAGGTGCTTGCTTAACAACACAGCTGTAGCTACATTCAAACACCTAACTAATCAAATCTTGTAGATGACGGGCAGGAAAGGGCAGGTGGGAAGGTCTGGAGTGGGAATGAGGGAGAAACACTACGAGCAAAGTGGTGGTATAAGTGACAACCCTATTTAAAAATCAATTTTTAACGTTTTGCAGAAACGAAGGAATATTAATTAATAATAACCGCCTAGGCGGGTTTTCCACCGGAGCGGAGGTTTTCTTCGTGCTGAATTTTAAACCCACATATGATTAGGAGGTAGTAGGGTGATGTGAGGTTGATGGGGAGAAATGGATTTTTCGAATTTATTATGTATTATTTTAATGCTTCTCGGGTAATTTGAGTTGGAGAGTGCTGAGAATTATTTAAATTTGAGAGTTTTAAGGGAGGATTGAGTTTTGTTCCGAGTTTGTTTGAATTGATGGATAGAATCGTGGGGAATTAATGAAACCACATTCGATGATGGGTAAACGCTTTACATTTTTATTTTGTTTTTCAACTTACTTTCGGAAGTAAAACATTAAGCTCTTCGGAATAAACATTATTAATGGCTTCGATTGCAATTCGATGGACTTTAAAAGTTTTCGAATAACTGTCATTTTGTAGATTGGATCAGTTTTAATACAAATAAATGAAAAAAAATTCAAAAAGTGTGTTATTTGTTTAAAGAAATCCTAATTTTAATTTGGTTATCATTATTCATCTGTTTGATACGAGAAGTGTCTATTGCAAAATTATGCTCTTAGCGATCTTCACTCACTCACTCTCTCTCTCTCTCTCTCTCTCTGCCTCACATACTACATTTAATAGAATTATATTTGAATCGGATGCTCAATTTGGAGGAGATTGCGGTTTGTCTTTTTTTGGCCTTGAACAACAAACTAACCATCATTTTGAAGGACATAGGATGAAATTTGAGTCTGGTTCAAGCTAGTTTATAATTAGAAATATCAGTATACATATAAACTAAATATTTCATTGTTAGAGTTTAAGTGGATATATATATATCATCAATCCTTAATTGAGGCCAAAAATCAACTTTTTAATCTCATCAAACAGTAAACTGTTGTTACTATCGATAGAATCTCTAATTAGTTCATATTTTTACCCAGCTAAACACATTTATTTTCCTTAAAAATGTATGCGAACCGTCTCAAAATTATGTACTTTGGCTAGTTTTGAGTTGGGAATGATTATTTGCTGATACATTTCAAGAATTCGCCTAAGGAAAACTGGATACAAGATAAGATCATCACTTAAAACAGGTATGTCCAAACTTTGACATAATTTCAAAATAAAACATTAAGCCCTAAGATTACTTAGCATGCAGTGAACCGCCTCTACATGACTGCCTACAGCTGGGTCAACTATCAAGTCTACTACCTTTGAGACACACAAGGACGTTGCCTTTTCTCAAAAGACTACTGTGCAAGACCCCAAAACACTAATCTTCTCTTATTATTTAATTTTAATTATGCACAAGTTTATATTTTCACATACAAAGAATAATAACAAATTAATAGTAGTTGAAACAAAAAACAGTTATGTGCATATAACAATGCATAGTTTTTGATAATCAAAGAAATTTGTTAGAAAACTTATTTAGAATGAATAATTACTGAGGAAAGTGAGAATATTTTAATAAGTATATATACACAAAATTTAAGATCGCAAAAATATTTTAATATATGAATATTTTAAATTATTTTAATTATGAGTCATACTCATAAACATTGAAGGGAAATAAAGATTTAAATTACATTTCTAATTGAATTTCGGATACAAAAATGTAAAATGTGCAAAGATTAAAGATAAGGTTATAGATAACTAAAATATATAAAGGTGTAGTAAACATAGGTAAAAATTATGTATAAATATGTGAGGGAATCTACATCAAAATGAGGAAAAACATTTGGCAGTTTCTTCATATAATAAGTAGTACCTTAGTGATGATGTGAGATTTTGCATATGGGGAGGGGAATCTGAATTGCAGAGAACTCCTGAAAAAATGGACACTAGTTATTACCTAACTATTTTACCAACGCCTTATACCTTTTATTTCATCTTTAGAAGGGTCAAACTGGAAATTTCAGCAAGGTAATGTGCCATTCCATTCGTCAAAATTAAATAACAATTGATTTCAGAAAGAAATTAGTTTAGCCAATATTTAATCCAGATTTGAATTCAACAAAACACTTGAGCGCTGTTATTTGGCTCACCAAGTGTAAGCAAATAACCATCGATATAATTCTGTGTTTAAATTGAAATTTGTTATGGTTTAAGAAGATAGAATTTCTAAATCTTTGCTAGAAAACATGACTGATTCATTAAAAAATGAAGCATGTTAAAATTGCATTGAAAAATAGTGGATGGACAAAATTTTAGTTTTGCAAAAATCATTTTGATCACTGTTTTAATTATTGACTTTTTTATAATTTTATAAGGCATTGGAATGAAAATAATTCGCAATTTTCCATAAAACATTTAGTATATTTACATCTCTTAAAAATAATATGCATATTTTTTATATTTCATTTATTTACATCAACTTCATTTAAAAAATTTATATTATTTATTGCAAAAATCACAAAATCCTTTGTGATCTTATTTTGAACCCCACTGTAAACCCTTTATGCATACAATCAGTAATTGTATATTTGTATTCATTAATGAACTGATATTTTATCACATCTGAGATGCCTTTAAATTGGCAGTGTTTTGCTAACGTATAAAATAAATTTTTGATATATCTTTAATTCAATTTAAATATTTTTTAAATTTATATAAAGTGGTAAAAAGCATACCCTCTCATTCTCATAATTATTATAAGAGAAGTCTTTCTCTTTTGTTCGGCTAAGAAATAATAATTCACATAGTAATTTCTAAAAGAAGAGAAAATAGTATATAGTAAGTGAGTTAATATACACGCAATTACTTAGTACTATTTTACAATATTACCTTTCTTTAGCAAAGAATACAAGAATTATTAGTTTCTTCTTCCCCATTTTTTAAATTTTACTGTCTTTTTTAAATACTAATAGTTGATGCTTTTGATGTTCATTGAAACACACAATTTCATTAGTTTATTTTAAGGACATTCAACTTATCAAAAAGAAAAAAAATATCTGATAAAAATATATTTTTTCATCCCCAAGTGTATCTGTGTTTTATGTAATCAGCTCAGTTTTAAGAATATTTTGATTAGTTCAGTGTTTTGAAGTGTCTCAATTCTTGCTCTTTTTTATCTTTTCAAATCCGTATTTTGTAAAACTATTTTAGTTTAAAAAGGTCATAGGAGTTCTTCTTAACTTCATCTCCAAAGACAAAAAATACGCTTAAGATCTCGGAATGATTAACTCTATTCCTCATAAATTTCATAAAATATTTTTCTAACAATTTGCGGGATATTTTAAGCACTCAGCGTATATTCAACATACTGCTTAATTCTTTCAAACCCATTCTAGTTCGAAGCGTCCCTTTGTACATCTGACTGGATGATTTACACATTTGTAAAAGCATTAGAATGTGTGAATAAATAAAAGAGTATTCACACACACTACAAAGCTTATATTATATTCTTTATGAGACTGGGATAGGAATTCAATAAAACCGATCTCTAGAAATATAATACTGAAAAAGTAGTTTGAAAACAAAAATTTTGACATTTTTGTGTACTTTGGGCTTTTTTATAATGTTTGCATAATTGGCTGAAGTATTGTCAGGATTTCTATCAGTCATCTCATTTAATGGCAAAATATGAATTATTAAGCATGTTAAATAAATCAGAGTGCTCCAATTAAAACTGCAGTGCCAAAACCTTTTCATATAAAAGATTTAATTTGTTTTTCATCATAATCTCTTTACAATGACTAAGCAGCTATTATTTATAATTGTATATATTCTTTTAAAACTCACTTTATTTTTGTTCAATAAGTTTTTCCAATAAGCGATTTCCTTTTTAGCAATATTTATGTGAATAGAATAGTGAATAACAAATGAATCGAATCCCCGTATTAATTCTAACAAATGCACTTAAAGAAAATGTGTCTATAATAGCATATCCCTCGTAGTTTTATGCAGGAAATATATAAAGCTAGAAGATATAAGTTGAGAAAACACGAATAATTTAGAATATTTGATAAATTAACACGCTGGTAATTTATTCACGAACTCATGATAATGTATAATACATGAAATTATATATACATGTTTTTATTAAAGTAAACTTTGTATAGTAATGTAAGCAAACTGTTGTGTTTGGAATTGTTTGAATGTTTCTTATGCTAGCTGTTTGTCCTTTCACTCGTTCTATCATTCTTCTCAAGAGCATGTCTTTCATTTCTACATGAATCATTCTATACATGAATGATTTCAAGTTATATACTTAAACTAATAAAAATTATACCCTAAAACTAACAAAATTTATTTCTTTTACAGTTTCTTTATTTTTGGAAAAACTTCGTTCGTGCTTTTGTTTTCTAAAGTATATTATTTTCTCGAAAATTATTTCTCGCCTTTACTTATGGGATAAATATTCCCAAAATTTCCTTAGCTACCTTTATTTTACTTTTGTTTACAAAAAAGAAATCCAAAATTCTCACCTCTATTTTTTTATCTTCATTTTTTGTGCGTATTCACGCTTTCTTAGGAGAAATAATTTTCATTTACCCCACATTTTTAATTAAATTTCCACAATTTATCTTCAAAATTCTTTTCAATTGTAATAAGCTGTACCGCAAGTTGTGGTGTACTGTTCGTGTTCATATTTCCTTTTAATGAAACATTTTCATTATTTTAATCATCAATTTTTATAAATAAGTTATGCTTATAGTTAGGGACAAAAAAGTTTTTACCATATAACTTAATTTTAATCTCATACCAAATTTAACAAAATATAAATAAATCATTTTAATTCGTTTGGTATTTAAATATAGTTAAATGTTCAGTTTTATTTATATAAAGAAAAAAGATTTGATATCTTGTAATAATGCGATTTTTACAAATATATTTTTTTACATAAATATCACAAGTTAGGTGTTGAAAATACATACCTACGTATATTTTCCACATCATTATTTTTTGTAAGCAATATTTATCACGAATTTATTCATTTGTAATTTCACATTTGTAATTTTATCACGAATTTATTCTGTGTGCATATTGTAACAATTATTTCAGTTGTAACTTTCTCATGATAGCCTGCGTTATTTTCTTTCTCATTTGCTCCCTTACTTTCATGCCGTTGAAAGATACTACTCCCTTACAATGTTGCACAGTGACAAAAATTTCGATTGAAATTTTCTTTAACAAAATTAAAAAAGCTTATGTAAAAGAGAAATTCTGGACACATTAGCTTTATTTTTATTTATTTATTTTTTTACTTTTTTGCAATAACTCAATTTTATTATCAATTGTCCAATATTCCCTTAAAAATATAGATGGTATTCCAATTGCCCAGATTAATCTTTTAGTCATTGAAGGGGAATTTATAATTTTTAATTATTCCTTTATTTCTATAAATAGAAAATGACCCGCTTGTGTACTATTTCTTGCTTGTTAAGTGCTATTTTTACTTATTATACTTAAATTAAAAAATACTTTCTTACATAAGCCGTTGAAAGATACTACTCACTTTGTAACATTCATGTATTCTATTTAAGAACATTTTTCAGTTTTCGTCGATACTATTTATACGAATACTATAAATATGATGATGCAATGAGTAATAATTGGTTATTGACGTTTCTTCAGATGACATAAATAGAGATTTATTGAGTTACAATTCTCAAACGAAGGATACTATCAACAGAAAGTGGCTTTCTGCAGGAAGCACCTAAGAAGAGAAAGGCCAACTACTCAAAGATTTGCTCAATCATAATTCTTTTTCCCTTTTTTCTCCACATGTTCTCGGTGAGCCATGAAACAGCTGTATCGAAGGAGAAATAATAATTACGGTGCATAGAAGAGCTTTATAAGTGGTGCTATTGATTAACTCCGTGAACAATAGATGTCTTTTAATTATAAAAAAACATTCAATTAACAGAAAGTCTTTTCAAAAGTATATACATACATGAAAATAATAAATCTTTAAAAACTGTCTAATTTAATACAAATGAAATCTTTTCTTATAAGAAAAACGAAATTTTATTAAAAATTCAAACTTCAATGTCATTTGAGATGACACTAAGTTTTGCTAATACCAATGCCACACAAGGCATACAATATAATATTCAATATGCTAAGCCATTACTGTGTAGTTATATTTTTTTATACATTTGTACACATGAAAATTTAAGCTATAATAAATTTAAGGTCACAGAAACGTGCCTATATACAAATATACAGGATAGCGAAGAGAGAATCTGTAATAGGACAAAAATGATAGTCTTTAACAGTATTTTAAAAGACAATAGTGCAATTATATTTTGATCATTTCACAAAACATAATTCCAATATTATTTTTTATTTGAACAAGTGTATAGAAAAGCTTTATGGTGGAATACTCTTTGAGGAATCTTCCTTAGAAATCCATATTAAATAGTTTCTCTCACTTGATATTATAAATTGAGAGAAATGTCGATCATAAAATTGTAGAGTATTAAACAAAAGAGTTAAAAATTTCTCATCAGGAAAAACATAAAATGCAGTACCAAATAACTTGCATTTAAGCAATCACAATAAACACTGCTATAGATAATTTGTTAGTAGCTCTTTTATATCCCTTTTTTGCTTGTTTTAATTCAGATATTTCGCGAGAAATATTGGTACTAAATCTTTTTTTTTTTTTTTTGATGCTATTCTAATAAAGAATTTATTAACTAGATCGATCACCTAGCTTTAATAAGGGCACAACAGTTTCAAGAAGAAAACTATTAAACAAATTCACCTTATTAAATTATTTTTAATTAACTATTAAGGGCGTATTTATAAGCCAACATTTCAGGGGATAGGGGTTATTTTGATCCATATAAGAGCATATTTTATCAAATTCAACAGATTTTATCTTTTTTTCAAATATATTTAAAAGATCCATTTTTGCAATATATAATTATAGTTTCAATTGAGAAATATATAGAAAATTAATTACTTATATATTTTGGTTTATATGAGGGTGTAAAATTCAGTAACACAAAATAATTTTTTCCCTAATACATTAATTTGATTAACTTTTCTATAAAACTCATACAAAGTTTCAATTTCCATATTTATGCAATAAGCAGAATTATCAAATATATTGATGAAAATTCTTAGTACAATTTTCTGTGTGTGCTGCTCAAATTTCAACTGAGACTAGTAGTTTCTGATTATTGTTTTTCAAGCAGTTTTTCTCTAATATCTTAATTCTTTATATGGTATAATATAAATAATTCAAAAAATACTCATCATATTGCAGACAAACATTTTCCTGGAGAAATTAGCTTTATAAAAATTACTATCCAAATTATGATTCATTTAAGAATCCTGCATTAAATTTTATTTTCTGTGAAAAGAATTCAAAGAAAAAAATTTTACTAAGAAATATTTTTAATATTTCCTTGTAAAAAAGAGAAATGAATGTATCAGAGAAATTGAAATAAATCTGTACGAATTAGTATCGAATGTAGTGTTTTTTCTTTAAGGCTCTATAGTATCTAGAAGCTTTCTTCATAGAAAGTTTCTTTGAATTAAAAAGCCCTTTCTATCAATAAATAATTATTTGCATAATTTGTTTCAAAACGAATTTATTTCTTGAAAAATTACATTTTGATTAGAACAAAAAGTTAATATCTCTTACATTCATATTAAATATTTTAATTTTTATTTAAATATTTTTCATTTTATTTTTTAAGAAAAATGAGTTTATGTTTTAATAATTATGACTTAATAAACATGAAGCAATGAATTTCAAAATCAAATGAAATTAATAACTGAATTACTTAACAAAGTCGGTAAATGTCTTACGAAAAAATTAAACTTATTGATTTCTATATTATATTTGTGCAATACTTTTTATTTTATAAAATTTATGTTTAATTTAGAAAATGAATTCATATGTCAGAATTAGAAGTTATTGTCATTCATTTATCTCTTAA
This sequence comes from Latrodectus geometricus, assembly GCA_026290005.1. Taxonomy (NCBI): domain Eukaryota; kingdom Metazoa; phylum Arthropoda; class Arachnida; order Araneae; family Theridiidae; genus Latrodectus; species Latrodectus geometricus. The sequence continues at coordinate 236,113 of JAPDSC010038220.1, forward strand.
CCTGAAATAACTGTTCTTTTACTAAATTATTTTTGATAAAATTTTAAAAAATTCTGTCATTTTGGAAGTATTAATTCAAAAGAACTTTATTTTTATTTCATTTGTTTATATATATATATATATATATATATTTAATAAGTAAAAATTAACTACATTAAAAGATAACTTTTCTGAAATTGAATAAAAACTATTCTAATAATTTATTCATTATAAGAATTTCAAAGGAAAAAAATAAAGACTTACGAAAGAAAAATTAAACTCCAATAACATAATGTAATTCCCTTTAAGTTTGCTTAGAAAAGGAATGCAAACATTTCAAAATATCGAAGGATGTTTTTATTTTAATCAAGAGCAGAAAAACATTGAAGGGAGTTTTTCCTTATTCTAATCCCATTTGATCTCTAAAAACTCTCTCTTTTGTAAAAAAGTAAAAGGCTCCGTTCTCACAATAAAATTAATCAAATATTAATATAAAGTATGTTAAATAAAAAAATATGGTCATTTTGAATAAATTCTGTCTAATAAGGCTAAAATTATTTGAAGGCGACGTAAATTTCGTTTTGTTACCACGTCTCCTTAGCTTTATTTCTAAATCTCAACCCCAACATACAATAGCTCGGCTTTCAGTAAGAGGCAAAAATACAAACCCTGAGAGAAAAAAAACTAGAAGTTTGTGTCTTATTTCGTCAACAAAAGCTAATTCATGTAAGATCTATTTATTTTAAAATATTTCGGAACTCCTAATAATATCTAGGCTCGAGATGGGAAATATGAGCTAGTTATCTGAAGGCAAGGTAGCTGACCATTAAATAGTCACCTCAATAGGAAAAGCAAACGAGAGACGCAATGACTTACTATTGACGAAATTATTGCTATTCATCCTTAATAAGTTTAATTTTTAATTTTCTCTACAGTACAATGTGCGGAGTTAAGTATGGAAATGTTTAAGAATAATTTGCTTTTGAATATAATATCAGTGTGGGGTTTTATTTGCTTTTATTGATAAATATCAAGTAACACCTTTCATTAAAGGCAGAAATTTTTTTCTCATTTTTTATATACACGAAATTATTGTTAGTTTTTTATCTTTATTCTTTAGAGCACGCTTACCTATCATTTGAAATACCTTATATCGATGCATATTAATTACAAATATTTCAAGTATAATTTTAAGCACAAAAATATGGATAGTTGAGTTCGTATTTAAGACCACAACAATCTATATTTTTCAGTTATCCTAATAATTACTGTTACGTATCAAGCAACATTTCTAAATGTTTTTCGGTTTCGCTCTCCCAATAAAATCTGCACTTTTGTATCTCATGGGTTGGAGAAGAGGTTTTCCAATAATGTCCTTTTCTCCAAACAATAATTTCAGAGTTGTGGCACTTAATAGCATGTGTTAAACTGTGGTAATAATTGTTTAACTTGCATTACGCTCAAATTATACAATAGCTATGAGAAGAAATTTGTATACGAACAGATTAAAAAGGAACTGAAATTGATAATTAAGGAAAAAAACCTACTTGATTAGAAATTTAGGTCTTTTGAATTCTAAAAAACACTTGACTATTTTTGGAATCCAAACTCAAAATTTTAACTAGAACAGGTTTGCTGGCATCCAAAGAAATTATTTATTAAAATAAAATATTTTAAAAAAACTTGAAATTTTCACTAAATAAATATTTTAATCTAATTGAACAGTTATTCCTAACAGCAAAATATTATGTGTTTTAATGATATCTCGTGTTATCACATAATGTTCTGTTGGCTAAATAATTAGGATTAAATTAAGAATCATGATACTGCGTCGCAAAACATCGTTTTTGGGTAAAATCTCACAAAATATAGTTCCTAAAAGAAAACATTCAAAATATCATATAAATAAGAGAGAGAGAAACCGATCAAAATATTGTTATAAGTAAAGGTTGATTAAAATATTGTTTTAATTGGAAATATGCTAAAATGAAATGTAAAACAAAAGCTGGAATAATAATTACATTCCAAATAACAGTAGCTTATAAGCAAAAGAAGAAGAAAAAGTTTGAGAATAAAAATGTATTATTTTCATTCCAATTTGCTAAAATTCGCTTCAACAATTTTAATACATATTAAAAAATAAAATGAGAAAAAAGATGTGCCTTACTATACAATAATAAATATTTCCTAAATTTAAGTATTTAATTCTAAAGAGTTGTGTGTGTAAGCCTCATCACACACTTTGTGTAAAAGTTATACAGCAAGTGCTGTAAAAACGAATGTATTTAAAATGAAATGCAAAGTAAGTTTGCCTCAAGGAAGTTTCTACAGTAGGAACCGTGTTTTAAAGGGATGTTTCCCCTGCTTTAGAATCTAACCACGTTTGCTGCTTGTTGACTTCCTGTTTTCAATTGAACATTTTGATTCTCCGTGGAATACAATGAAACGCTTTTGTTCATTCTCCGGAGAAGTTGGACCTTTTTAATAATTTAAAATCACCAAAAATCTTCCTTAAAATAGATAAACTTTGCTATCAGTAATAAGATAATCTTTTAAAATTTATATACTTAAAAATAACTAGTGAACTTCAACTAAGGATAAAAATTTCGTCTTGAATTGAAGATTTTTACTCTTACAAAAATATTTTTTATTCTAAGAAGCACAGAGAACGATTAAAATAATATTAACGTAAAAAATAGAATTAATCTCTCTTTCCCAGATATCCCGAAATCCATTCAATTTTTATCCTAATCAGAAGAACAAATTAATCAGCCTTCTCATGTTGTTACGTGGCTTGAATGCAAGAGAACTCATTGTAGACAGTTTTTATGAATATTTAAAACGAGATCTCTGCCAAATTGGGAGGCTAAAGTTTTTCAGATAGTATGCAATTCTTTCATGGATAGGAATTGAATTTCCATTAAACGATAAAAAAAATAATTCATGTCACTTGCTGCATGAGTCTCGCGAACGCTTCTAACATAATCAAAAAAATAAAGCAATTCCTTTCAGTGTGGGCATTATCATGCAAGCATCCTAACAAAACCCTCATGATAATATATAATCATGGGGCGTACGAAATAAACTTGATTTTGAACATTTTACATTTTTCAAAATATTTTTTAGTTATTCATGTTTTTTATATATTTAAGAGTTCTTTAACATACTTATCTAAAACATTCCATTTTACATCGTTTCCTTACTGTCATTCTCCAAATGAAATCTGGATTGTAACTTTCCTATAAAACGATTGCAAGTTTCCAATAATAGTATCTTTTTATCCACATTTACAGCTACCACAAAAAATTAGATCTAACTTAAAAAATATTATATGTAGTTAAAGAAATATTATTAGTTTATACACTACTTCTGTATTCTTGCTAGCTTTGAATTTTATACCTCCACACATTAGAAATATAACTGAATTTAAAACTTATATTAGAAATATACCTATTTTAACTAACTTTTCTATTAATCTAAATTCAGAAATTTATATTATTATGACTGATTCGTTCCATTTATTTTACTCCATTAGATTTTAAATTGTTAAATACAAAGGAAATATACAATAATTATAAAAAGAAATTTAATATGTTACATTTCTGTGTACCAACAACTGAAGGTGCTGAATAGAATACAAGTGCTAAATAGCCTTGCAAATTTAAAACCCTTTCTATTGATAAAAATGGCATTGATAATATTCTCATCTTGAAATATCCACACCAATAAAGAAACGGTAGATAGTATTTATATTCAGTATCAACGACCATGGGCCCTCTTAGCAAGAGTTTGTGGCGAGAGTGCTAGTTAACTAACCCACTCTCATCTGAAAATTTGTATGCATCAGATTAATGACTTACTGTCATTATTGTAAAAATATATTAACACTAAAATAAAGTGCAAAAAAATACTTTTTTTACTGTATGGTATTAAGATGCTATATATACAAGTGTATTTTCAAAAAAGAAAAGAAAAGAAAAACAGAAATTATTTTAATTAGAGAACATATCAAATTGAAGAATATATAAATTCTTTTTAAGGTATTTGTGTTAAATGCTATATATTTTATACATTACTGTAAGCAATAAGAATTTTATTGAAATTATATATAATATATATATCAGTGAGTAAATATACACAATACATAGCAAATAGAAAGTAAATGGAATCAATGAAATACAATATTAACTAACAAATACTATTGGCAATCAAAACACCACAAAAGCATGTAATGAGAGAAATGCCAATATAAATAAAATAACTCCTGATGAAGACGTGGTCTTCATCAGCAGGGAGATGATCAACAATGCAAATAGAGAACGCTCTTTTCTAACAAGCACGAAGAACGAAAGTCTCAAAATATTCGTGCTATTCCCCCGAAGTGTGGCTGTATTAAAGGAAATATAACTATATCAAAATTGAAGTAAATAGAATCAAAGCAATACATTGAAATATATATCAAATACAAAAGAATATCATTGCCAAAAGTAATAAGAAAAGTTATGTGTGTTAAAGAAGTTAAAATAATTTATAAATTTTAATGTAGATTAAAAGTTAAAGAGTATAATTAAAGTGAAAGTATGTGTTTTCAGGATTCTTATAAGAATTTATAAGAATTCTATAATAATTGCTTGGGTAGAATAATATCAATGCTTGGGTAGCCCTCTCTTCTGTAGTTATAAAAACTACGTATTACTTCAATATTACATGCGATTCTTTACTTCCTACATATTTTAAAATAAAATCAACAGGAAAATCATTATACTTAAGTTGATTTATTAAACGCTTCATTTGTTTTTGATAAATTTTAGACTATGCAAATATTGTATAAGCGTTTTAATTCACAAATATTGTAGATGTGTTTTAATGTTACAAAGCAATTTTTCACTCAAATACTCGGTCTTAATAAGCACCATTTTAACTTGTATTGTGTAAAAAATATAATCCATTCTAGTAACAGAATTATATTAAGGTATTTTTCTTAACTACTTATAACTTGATGAATAAAACATTTGAGATTAATTTTTGTATTTAAATATGAAGCAGAATAATGTAAAAATATAATACAAATATGAAATTAATGATAACCTCATGTCTTAAAGAAATCCTTATTATATTAATGTATATTTCAAATTCTCAATACAAGTTAGAAAGGAAAGAAATGTACGTTTCGTAGTTTAAACACCTTACCTTTCCTCTCTCAAACATGAGCCACAAAAGAAATTAACTATCTTTCCCGAAATTTCTTTAATCAACCTGGAATGGATTGTTTCTCAACAGATCCTTCATAGAAACCGATTTAATGTCAATTTTCTTTCTTCAAAGAATTCTCAACAAATTGGCGAGCTACCAAACTATCGACATCTCCAAAACAAGCAAACTATTAACAAATGAGTGTTTTGTGACAGCTGCACATCTTGCTTCTATAAAAATAGGTGATCATTTGGTGACTTAGGTGGGAAACAAGACTTACTAAAGTTTATAAGCCGTAAAAAAAATCCCACTTAGCACCTTTTTCTTGTTTGTCCCTCTTCTTGACAAACCATTCTTTCCTATCACGTTCGAATTTTTTTCGTCTTGTCTTTGGTGGCCTCAGTCAACCTAAAAAAGATTTTTGTTCGTTAGCTTGTGAATGGACTTTGAGATTTCATTGACACTCATTTGTAATTATTTTCTCTTTTTATTTTTTTATTATTTATTTGTAATAGAAGATATTTTATATTTTTGTCTTTCGAGTACGAAGAAATTTGTTCATTTCTTCTATTTTCATTTACCCTGAATATCTTTGAGTTTATTTTTTAAATTAAAAGTTTTTTCCCTTTAAAATTTAGCCTATTTTCTTTTATTCCCGACAAAAAGCAAGTGTTTTATTTTCTGCTGCTTAGATGAGATTTACATAAAAATATTTTGACATTTTTGATTGAACAAACCTGCATCGTCAATTCATGAGTGGGTTTTTTTTATTTCCGGTACATTACGATCTTTGTTAAAAATGAGCCAGTCCCAACCCTTATAAAAAAA
>JAPDSC010038220.1:248511-272028 GCA_026290005.1 Latrodectus geometricus
TATATATATATATATATATATATATATATATATATATAATGTTTATATATAAACAGAATGCTAGGGACATCATATTTATTGCATTTTATTATTTTCATTATCATTTCACTTTACAAATTTTGATAGAAATATTTCCTCGAAAATATTAAAATTCAAAAAAATAATTATTTTGTGATGTATCCTTTCGTAACATTATTTTTTCACGTAAGCAAAATAATTAATAAAGCTATGCATATAACTAAAATTTTTCACTTGAAAATTATCAATCAATAAAGAAGCTAAAGAGGAGAAAGAAAAACAATATAAATGAAATTTTATTTAAGATGCGTTGCCTTGGAACTTAAAACATAATTTATAAAACTACAGATGCTTATAACCCTACTTATAAAGGAAAAAGTTTTTAATGAAACAATTATAAATTAAAAAAAAATAAGTAAACTGGTAAAATAGAATGTTAATAATAGAAATTAACTAACGTGTCAAATAATTGCCCTGCAGATATCCCTTTTCCAGTGAATCATTGTTATGCTAGACTCTATAGTAATTACCTAAAAGGATTTATTAATTTCAATTAATAAACTTCAAAGCAATAAGCATGAGAAATGTGCATTTAATCTTTTATAGGTTATTAAAAGAGCAATGTGACATAAAAAGTTATACATTATCAATTAAAATAAAAAATCACTTCCATAAGTTAAAAATATTCATGCTGTTAAACCAGAGTTAAAAAATATTAGTAGAGATCTGCACTTTTTGAAAATCTTCATAATTTCATAAAAATATTGATAAATTCTAATAGTTATAAAAATTTAATAATAAATTAAACATTGATAATCATTCCATTAAAGGATTTTTATATTGAGATTTAAATAAATACCATTGGATGTTATTTATTTAAATCTCAATGTAAAAAAAGGGAATTAAAAGTTCCTTAAATAAAGTGGACAATGATGACTTTCAGAGATGTAAGAGGTAGTTGAAGAAATTTATCTCAGAAAATGCCCTTTGCTTTGCTTTTACTATTACTTTTTGCTATTACTTGATTATCAATCTCTACCTGAAAGGTTATCATGTATCATAAAAATGTTCCACTGCTCAGTTAATTTGAAACTAAGTATTATAAAAAGTGATGCTCACGTTATTGATTCAGCTCTATTGCTTGCTAATTGATCTCTGTCCAGTATAATACACAGAATATTTTTTAGAGATCTGAATTGCTGCTTGGATGATTGAAATTCTAATATTGTAAAAATACAACCCCATATATATGCTGTTGATTAAGCATGAATAAACAACATTTTTTTATAGTGATTTCATATTTTAATTGTATTTTCTAATATATATTCTTTTGAAATGTAAAAAATTAATTTCTAGTATTTCAACATGAAACTTACCTTGCTATGGTAGGAAAAAGAAAAAGTATTCAAATGTTTATAAAATAAATTGTGTCACAAAATCATAATTTCTGCTCAAATTTAGAGTCAAGCTAATCTGTGGCCTCAAATTAGTTTTTACTGTCAAACTATTCTTGCTACTAAGAAAAATCATATCTGAAGAAAATCATGATCTTTCTTAACTAAAAGTTAATATATTTTAAAACTTTCAATAGACAACCTTTATGATAAGAATATTTGTAGAAATGATATGAAAGTCAGAACATTAAATAAGAAGGCTATTTTAATGTGTATTAGATTGAATAGTGTAAGAAAATTTTTAGTATAATTTTTTATTCTATTAAACTGAAATAAAAAGTATCAGCTGAATTTTAAAATATAATGATTTTGTGGTAATATAAATTTGGGTTTTGTCAGGCATTTTTGAGTAACATGAATTACTCAAAAATCGTTTCAATAACTTTTTCTTTTTGTGTTTCTGCTGGGAAAATAAAAAATAATACAAAATCTTAAGTTTCCTTAGGAAAACATTTTATAACACTTAATGAAAGCATAGACTTGTTTCGAAAAAAAATATTTCAATGGCAGATTCTCTTGATATTCCATTAGTAAGTCATAATTTTGTACTGCTTAAATTTAAGAATGAATCGTGCAGAGTCTGAAAGTTGAACCATTCTTACGCATTGCCTACCGGTGAACCTTTCATAAGTGGACCACCTTCATGTGTCGCAAAAAAAACTTGATAAACTATAAAGCACCCACTCCAAAAAATATATCTACAAACAGGAACTCTACAACTCGGCCTCTGACTGTTCAACATAAATGACATCCAATTTCAAAACTTATACTGAAGACTTTTTATACTACTTATTATTCCCTATCATTGGAAAGAGAAGTTTATTTCTTAAATCTGTTATGTTTTCAAGTTTCATTTTTACTTTATATTTAAAGATTGTTCAAAATATTAACTGTATTTAATATTTTTGTTTGGTAAAATATACTACCTTGTGCCAGATTACCATGTACTTTTCAAAATGCTCGGCTAGACACTGTTAAGTAACTTTAAGCAGCCTAAATATCATAAGAAATTCGTTTTTACTTTTAAAATGAATGTGGTAATCATTAAAAACTATTTTTCTGCTGTACGCGTGCCTGATCTATTCATCTTAGAAGCTAATTAACCTTTTCATGTTGTAGTAAAAAGGAACCCTTAGGAAAGAAGTTTCTGAAACCATATAAAATCTTAATATAATATTAAAAATTTTGAATCAGATTAATGATTATAACAGTTAAATAAGGAAAGTTAAAATTTTAAATACTTTAAGAGAAGCATGTAGTGTTATAAATTGAAAACCTAAAACTGTTATTTTATATTAAAAAGATATGAAATTTTATCATAATGTATGAACATTTTTAAATTATACTACAACCAACTTGCATGATTCAACTATTAACCACACTGTTGAATTAAACTAATGATATTTACTTATAAATGTGAATTAAATTGAAATTATTTACAGGACTTATTTATTAAAAAAAATTGTTCTTTTTAGTTGCTTAAAAATTCTTATACCGCTACAGCAATATATTTTTAAATTATTGTTTTTATAAAGCAGAATAACTGTACTGTTTCTTAAAATAACTAGTGTGAAAATTAAATAACTAAAAAATAATTAAATGCAAAAATTTTAATTAATTTGAAGGCACATTATCGGATAACGATTTAAACGTTATTGCAAAGCTAATCCCATAGCCATGATTTTTGGAAATCCGAAGTAATTTGAAAAGAGGGTCCTTTGATAGTCATTAAGAAGAAAGACACGGTATATCATACAGTCGAAAAACATAATGGACTTCGGTAATAATAGGAAGATAATGACTGGAATCATAGGCAGGTAAATAACTTGTACACGTTATTCAATAAGCTCTGCTAATTAGATTGTGAAGTCATTCCTCTTTGGCATAAGAACGTTGTTTTTCAGGCTTTCAAAAATCGTTATTTTGCTTCATTTTTCAAAGAAGGTACTCCAAACTTATAATAGGTAAATGTGGCGTATTTCTTGGCGTATAAAGGATTCATTAATGAACAGATATCTTAATTTTTTTGGGGGGGGTGTTTATATACACATATAATTACATAACACACACATATATGTATATAACATCTAATTTTCGTTCAATACCAGCTTATTTTTTAACTATAAATTTGATCCTGATATTATGTTATATTATTTACAAAGTTCTTTCATTGATGATAATTTAGGTTTTTACAGCAGGTTTGAAGATTATTTCATAAAAATGGTTCCTCTTAAGTGGCAAACGCCTCTTAATTTTGAAAGACTTGATGTTCGAAATTGAGTTCTTGGCAGGCATTCGCAATACACTGAACTACACCAATAAAGGAACGTTAAACCTCATATGAAAATCAATGTGTGGTTAGCCTCAGCTTGAATTCATACGTCTAGGACAAGTATTGAACATACTACCTTCCAATCTCAAGAACGTCACCTTTTTCTTCATTCTAACTACTTGTAAATGAAGAAACTCTGACACTATCAAAGTTTCAAATAATAAAACTTGTCTAAGTTATCATGTACTGTTACACAGATACTTAAAGAAATCGATGCGATAGGTATTTTCAATAAATTAAACAGCATAGTGCTGTTCAAATAATCTATATCAGATGAAGTAAAAACAATTATACAAAAAACGCTTATTTACTTATTATTTTTAATTTGAATAATGTTAATTTATTTATTATATAACTAGAAGGAAAATCTGAATAGAACAAACTATTTCGCATTGAATCTGTACTTAATAAAAATATGCTTTAATGTAAAGTATAAACAATTTCTAAATAATTTGCTCACAACGATGTTCACACACTTCAATCTTCTTCAGTAAACAAGTAAAAAACGAAAACATATATGAGGCTATACATATGTGTGTGTATATTGATTAAACGAGGTATACAAAAAACAAAATTTTAGATACAAATCCCCAAAATAAAGAAGGAAAGAGTTTTATAAGGGCAATATTTGCAACAAATATTAGAGAGAATAACTGAAAGGTTGGCATAAAGGAGAATTAAACGGTATATGAGAGGAGTTCAATTAAAATGTCAAACGAGTCTCTTGTATCTAATTAAAAATTTCGTAACTGAGCTGGTAAATAACGTTTGATAATGTTAAATTTTTTTGAATGATCTCGGATTATCTCTCACACACGCATACAGGAGTGCATGCTCAAAATAATTAAATAAATTTTTCCCCCACGTGAATGTACTACATAACGAAAAATTCATATTAAATTATTATTTTCATTCACTAAAAAATATGAATTTATCTATTAGCAAATTCTTAAATATATTTAAAAAATAAATAATATTTTATTTCTTAAATATATTTAAGAATAGCATTTATTTTTTAAATAAAATTCCTTTAATATATAGAAAAGTTTTTGCTATAATATTACCTTAAATATATTTAATCAAAGTACGTTTTTAAACACTTGGAAAGAAATTTTGACTTTTAGCAACATCTATCAATTCTGGATGCTACGCAAAATTTATTTCTGAAAAGATTGAAAAATATCAAATAAAATTTTATTTAATTCTTAAATAATATAATATTTTATTTAAAAGATTTATATTTTTCAATCTTATCAGAAATAATTTTGGCATAGCATCAGGAATATAATGTAGCCTTGATAGATATTACTAAAAGGCAAAATTTCTTTACATCTGTTAAGAAATATTCTTTGATGAAATACATTTAAGGTAATATTATGGCATAAATTTTTCTATAAACTAAAAGAATTGTAATACCAAATACTCGGTGTAATTACAATTTTAAAAGGAAATATACTTTTAAAGTTGAAAATATTTTTAAAGCATGAGCAATAACTATAGAGTTAAAATATTGAATTTTTTTTAATCAGTTGTTATAATGATGTTGTAAACTTCGTAATTAAAATCTCACTTAGCAAGTGTTTTTGAGGAAAGATAGTTGATACAGTCATTAGAGCTTCCATTGATGCATGATAACCAATAAATAATTATTCAAAATCAAGTATTATTACTAAAAACACATGTGTAAATATATTTTAAAGTAGTCGGTGCAAAGAAAAATATGTTCTCAACTATACGCAATGCTATTTCTTGAAAATATAAACTATCAATTATGAATACATAATGTTTTGTTTTCAGGTTAATTCTCTTCGATTTCTATCCAGACACATCTATTTTTCCTTTAAATTGTTCTAGATGAAACATGCTTCCAAAATAAGATAAATACGCTCTCTTTATGATTAAATAAAATCGATGCAGTCGCGTTCTTAAAGTGCAGTCAAAGATTATTTTCATTTGTGTTGATAGTGAGTAGTAAATGACCTATCTTTCAGCTGGAAACTAGTAAATTATTCGAACGTTTACCGTTATATATTGTTGATCAGAACTTTTCATATGCAATCATTTATTTCCCATGTTACAAAAGATACCATAAAAACTTCCACCTAATCTGATACTTACCATGGACTAAAGGAAGGACCATATTCTTTGAAGTGAAAGCTTCTGGGATTTTAATCCTAGGAACCAATGAACATCTGTAGCTGGACATTGTGTTTCTGTGATATAATGAATATTTGGTAACCTTTAATTATTCAAACATTGTTAGAATAATAATAAAGATTCACTGAGAAACTTTTATTCTAAGCCATAATCTACTGTCAAAACGAGAAAAAGACTGGTTTAAAAATAGTACATATATATAACTATATTTCTAATGTTAAAATTTAAGTTTCGCAGGTTACCTATTAATATAAACTCTTAGAAATATTTACTCTCTTGAATTGATTGAATAAATCAAATAGTCGTGATAGATTGGTAGGAAGAGGTATGTATTTTTCCTTTGTCTGGAAGTTGAAAGTTCCATACTTGTTCTCGCTGATGGCACCTATGCATATTGAGCTTACACAAGATTTGTCTCTGCACTGATTTGATCTAAAAGTATAAGAAGTCCAAAAGTATAATACTGTCCATTAATGTGTGGATATTGAGTTCATTCAGATGTTTGATTCAGCTCTTTGAACATGATTTTCTAAACTGTGAGACAATCCGATGTGCTTAGCTATTCTGGTAACAGAAATAGCCTACCACACACAAGAACAAATAAATGTACGATCAGAAAATACTGTTATACATTATAAAAATTACCACAAATAGCAGCATTTACTATTTGTGCCGGATTTATTCCTATTTCTCTTTCACATGTTGTGAACTACTTGGATCATTAATAAAGTACAGACCAGTTTATAATAAAAATGAAAAAATATGAAACACAATTCTATCACATACATAAAAAAAATTTCATTTACTTCTCTACATAATCACCTTTAATCATTTGTAGTAGCTGATAGCTGACACAAACCGATGAATTTATCATATTCTTCTTCTGTCAATTCATAAGCCAGTTGAGCAATATATTTCATGCCGAAACGCAGCGTGATGAAGGAAAATCTTTAGAGAATGTTGAAGGAAATCTGAGAGAAAAGTCTTGTAAAATTTTCAAAATATGATGAACCATTCGAAGGAGGACACGATGATTGCTTCTTAAGAGGGATCGGACTTTTTGAATTTTGCCCGACCTTACGCAGTTGCTACGTGAAAAGAATAGAGAAGGGATGTTTTGGATAGTTCGAATCTTGTTTCTAGCAAACTCTTTTTACCAAGACTGAGAGAATTTCACTGTAGTAAACGTTTTGGAAATTAAATGTTAGAAAACAATGGTAATTTTAGGGAATGAACTGGCACCGAAAGAGTATTAATGTTACAATACAGAAGCTCGTGATCAAATGGGATGATATTTAAAATGTTAGAGATGATGTATTTAGAGAACTAAGGGAAACATAATTTTCATAGCAGAATTGGGTTTTTCCATAATAAATATTATATTTTTCATTCCTTATAAAAAAATAGTCTTTACGTTCTATATGACCTTTAATTTGGTTATAAATCATTAACGTGTTAATCACTAAGTGAAGATACAAAGAAATTTACAATGACAAGAATTTATAATTACAATTTTCGGTAAAAGATGTTCGATTAACAGTTTCCCATGTGCTTCTCACAGCCTTTGAAGAAAAGACATAAGAATTTGATTAATTGAAAAATTTTGAAAATTAATTCTAAATATTACAAAAGATAAAATATATAAATGTAAATTAGCTTCTAATTTCAATTATCCTATTATAACGTACAGTTAGATTAAATATTAAAAAACATAAATTTTTTAAATATTCCAGTATGTAGTAAATATTTTTTATGCCTGTGCATACTCGTATAACGACAATATTATCTACCATATGACCTTTTTAAGTATGACCTTATATAGCATTAAATATTTCTATGCTGAATAGATAGGTTTCTTGAAAAGTTAGTGTACAAAGTTTTCAAAGTATATGTCTTCAGTTAATACATGTATTAACTTTTTCTTAAATATATAACAATACTTGCTTAATAATTCAGGTAACGTTTAAATTGCTGAATAATATTCAGCCAATCATTATGCAAGAAACTGGATGTTCACTCATTAATTATTCAAACGGAAGCCGCACATTTTTCTCATATTGTCCTTTTATAGAGCTCATGTTTTCTTATTTTAGGTAATTCCTGAATAATGTGGCAAACCAATATGTGATAAACATCAAAATTTTCAATCAACGGTGTCAATATACAGCATGTCAAAACAACGGTAGAAAAAAAACTATCATATTGCATAATCAGTCAAAGAACATTTTTAGAATAAATGAAAAAGGCTTATATTTGATTTTTCCCTGTTTGTGTAAATTTGTTGTTCAAATTCTTCTTTACTTTCTTGTATGAAAATCATCAGTGAATGATAGGGAATCATACTATGGTTAATATACCCGTTTAGAGATAAAATAAGAATCACTGAATTGCACGTCATTTTTAAAGCTGTCATGGTTCATAAAATTACTTTTTAATGTGTTTTTACACCATTCGATTCATTTAATTAAACTAAAAAAGGTAATAAACAAAATTAAAATAATTTCAACAGAAGCTTTTTTATCGTGTAGGAAAATAATCATCATATGATAAGCAGGAATGCATTTGAAACTTGTGTTTAGAAATGAGATCTTTAAATTCGCTATATAATCAGGTGACTTTTTAAAATAATTCAAGGACTCATTTTTTAGTCTTGCTCAATCCCAAATTCTCTTTTCGTCAAGTGCAACCGATTCAGTTAAACTTATCAATAATTTTATGAATATTTATTTAATGGAATTAACAGTTTTTATAGTTAAATTTTTCGTTTAGTACTAATTTCATTTAATTATACAAAGAAGCACATAATGTATTCGTTGAGAATCCTTTATTCCTTTTTTGATTTCTTTATAAATTGTCCGCAGTTTTAAAATTCATTTTGGAACTTTTAATGTAAAGTAAGGCCCTTATTTTATTATTCTTTTATTCTAAAACAAAGAATCGAAGGATTTGAGTTTAACAAATTAAAGAAAATTTGGAATTCATCTTTCTAAGTTTTTTTATTTATTTTATTTTTAAACTCGTATTTTTGCCATAAATTGATGAACATGGTTTGAGTAACGAATGTTTATCAGCTGAGAGGTCACATGACGACATTTCTTGACTAGATAGAGTGGCTAGATAGAAGCAAATGATTAATCATAAAAAAAAGTATTTTGGACATACGGTTGATATTTTGCTATAAATCAACGAGAAGAAAAATTTGATTTATATTCATAAGCTCTTATATGTAAATGTATATATAAACTCTGCAAAATTTGGATATTTGTGTCATTAATTTTCTTTAAAAATATAACAACTCCGTTGCAGTTTTCAAATTTTTCAAAAATAATTTCCTGAAATTAAAATTTGAATATATGGGGATAAAAGAAATTATAATATTTTTATTATTTACAAATTAAATAGTTCTCTTAACCAAGTATATGCATTTATATATGTACTATCCAAAATCATTAGGCTCGTAAATCATAAACTAGATGTCGCTAGCTACCCGCGAACATAACGCATGCTATTTGTGTATTAATTAAAGTGTATCCGTTTTAAAACTGCATATTGCTTAATGAAACTATCGATACACTACATTTATACACATACAAACAAATATATTATATATACGCCTAAAATTACAGTGATAATTATAAAAAATTCCTAAATTGTATGAAAGACGATTATCTTTGTTTTTTTAATTTCTACATTGTTCAGCTCTAACATTGTAGGATGGATGTAAATGATGCACACTTTTATCTTCAAACAGATTATGTGTTCAATTATCAACACAGGTAAGGACTATTGTAATTCAGAATTCACATTTAAATCACAAAAATAAAAATCTCAATTGAATTATCACTAATACAAAAAATTATATCTGTAGCGTAACAATCTATAATCACAAAATCAACTCAAACTATTCAGAACTTACCTACAAAAATATTCAATTTGAGCAATGTCATAAAGAATTATATTGAGCATTTTGGACAGTTACCACGTGTTCAGAAATAGCGCGTTCAAAATATTTAACATACCCAAAAATTATTGGATAGATTATTTCCAAACAATAAGGTATTGTCCTTGTTATATGGAAAGTGACTATTCAAAAGTGTCTACCACGACATTTAATATGGTTCAAATTTATAAAAAAGTTGGTTTATTTAATTGCTTCGGTCAGAAGGAATAAGCAGCAGGAAGAAGAAAAAAACATTTCTAAAGAATATTGAAAGGTGTCACCAGTCTTTTGCAGATTCGATACTTACCTCGAAACATCTTATCCATCAAACGTTTCTTATGTATCTTCTTACCCAAGATCATCATACAACGATCACAATCATTATAAAAAGTATAATATTTGACAGTTTCATCATGGAAACAAGCTCTGCACATACAAACTTTATGTAGATTTTAATGTTTCTCCACTAATATGGTCTGGAAAGGAAGATGCTGGAGCAGATATCAACTTCAGTGCTTTGCATCTTCAAACGAGAGAGAAAAAAATATTGTCTGAAAATATCTAATAAACTGAAAAAGTTTCGAAATAAATTATATTTTAAAATACATTTACAAAGACTACTGTTTCTGTCAACAGAAGCTAATAACGCAGCCGATTTTCTAGGAGTTTTTAACATTTTGAACGGTATTAAGATAGATTTAATAATTAATGATAAAACACAATGAAAATAAATTATTAATAAAATTAATTTGTTTTACAAACTTATCAATAAAAATGTTGTACACCATACGAAAAATTATATTTGTAATGCATCAGCTTGAGTGTCCATCAATATCTCTCTTTGAAAATATTTTGTTCATAAGTACTAATTTTTCAGATAAATTGACATCTTTTACAACAATCGAAAATGTTAAAGGATATAGACTGTGATATCTCGCTGAAACTTCTAAGCAAAACTACAAGACAAAGGAAATTTCCAAAAAGAATTTACTAATTAACGAAATATCTGGAATGAGATTAATAGAAACCCTGATTTTTTCCACCTCCTTTGCAGTACAATCCGTTTCAACACTTTCTTAGCTGTCATTCATCCCTATCGTTAAGATCTACCCTGCCATTAATCAAAAGGCACTTTCCCATCTCTTTCCGTTATCCATTTTAGTGGACACCGAATCAATTATTCCGCGGGGTTATTTAACCAAACAGACTCTTCTTCATAGTCATTAATAAACCACAAAACGGGCTGAGAGAGAGAGTACACACACACGATGCCCTGCTACCCACTCTCCCCCAACTCTATAATCCTTAACTCTTTGCCTCTATTCTAAGCAGGGCGTAGTCCAGGCGCTAAAAGCGCCCTGAAAACGCGGGAAGATTTGTTCCCCCTTCAGTCACGGTTACAGTCATTTGTCTGCGCCCGCTGTCAGTGAGAAAATCTCTTGAGATTAATTCTGAAGCTCACTCACCAGCTTGAGTGTCCATCACTATCTGCCGATGTGGTTTTAGGCTAATAAATCTCGGCTTTCGTAAGGCGTCAATGCGAGGGAGCTTTAATCTACCCATTGGAAGAAGACTCTTTGACTCTCGCGGAGGACAAAAATGGCCTCCTGATGCTAAGCTTTGCAATGCGACCCGAGTCTTGTTACAGTTACTTAGAGAAACTGCATGCATCGACATCTCAATAACAGCTAAGAAATTTCAATGGGGAAATCATTTAAACTATTTTTGAAATACTGTGTAAGTTACATTTTGCAGTAATCTAGGCGTCACCAAAAATGTTAGAATAACAAAAAATATAACTTAAATTACATGTATATGTGTGTGTGTAAAATATGTATTATTTCATTCAATAGCTTACCAGAAGAAGGCAATTAATTGCATTTTAACTTTTTGGCCATTACGGAAAAAAGTTTCATTCTCTATCTAAAAAAGTAGGCTTAATACTTGATCTTAACGAAGACATACTCAAGAAGCAATTCACGTTTAACTTTCGTATTATTTATTGGCCCTTGACTAGTAAAGTGCGAAAAAGCAGAGAAGTTTCCAATGCAAGTATTGACACTTGTGTCGACAGAGTTTAAAATCGGTGAAATGATGGGCTGTATTCATCAATTAGCATTGGTAATCAGATGGAAATGAACTCAATAAATCTAAAGGATTAGTGATTATCAAATTTAAGAACATGCTGGTCTAATCAAATGATATTTATCAAACATTTAAGGTTTAAGAAAGAAAATTGTTGGGCTTAGTCTTAAGAGTAGCTATGCAGAAGTTTTAAGAAGAAAGGTAAAAAGAGCTCTGACGGGTGTACAAATTATGCGTATGAATAAAAATCCATTTTAAGATAACTGAGAATGGTTGTCAAGTAACAAGACAAAATCTCAGCTAGATTATTACACTTATTTCAATTGTGGATCATGTTGCGTTAACGGAAACATGGTCCGCATTTGAAATAAGAAGTGTAATAAGATTTTGTGTTAAAAATAAAAAAAAATAAAAAATAAAAAAATAAAAAATAAAAATTAAAAAAAAAAACCTTTCCAGCTGAAATTTATTGAAAACTGGTGGAAGTGTATGCTAAACGTGCAATGTCGCGAATACAGTTGTGGTTTGGTCCTCCTCGGAATTTGACAATGGCAGAACAGATTTGCTAGATGCAGGAAAAGCAGGGTGACCAAGCATGTCTACCGGAGATAGCAATGCTTGCAATCAACCGAAGCGTTGACTTTGTGTAAATCATCAAACTTTGTCAAGTCATCAAACTTTGTGTAAATTCCTACGTTCAACCATAATACTCTGTTCAGCCATATAAGAGGAATAGAGTGCTTTCGTCCATTGCTTCGTCTACCCTTGTCGCAGAACCACAGACGTCTCCACTACCAATGATGCTATAAAAGAAGGATGTGGAAGGCAGTAGGGAATGAAATTATAATTTACTGACGAGTCACGATTCTCTCTGCATCATCACGATGATCACATTCGAATCTGTAGACACAGTGGAGGGAGGTTGCGTAACTGCTGCGTTATGCTCAGCTACATTGGTCCTGCACTGGGTATTATGGCATGGGGTGGTAATGAATATCATTCTCGCACTCTTCTAGTACGCATTGCCGATACTTTAAGCAGCTAACGCTACATCTCTGAGTTAATGGAGCCGGTTGTTCTTCCTTATCTTTAGGGCTTGTCCACAGCCATATTTCAACATTGTGCACGATCACACGTGGCACGCATTGTCCAAGGGTTCTTCGCCAATCGCCAGATTGAATTGTCTCCTTGAACGGCTCACTCTCCTGATCTTTCACCCATAGAAAAAGTGGTATATGGTTGCTCAACGATTGATCCAGATTATATCCCCAACTGCCACACCAGATCAATTTTGGCAACATGTGGAAGCTACTTGGTTTGTTATATCTCTAAAACACATTCAAGTGTCTTCGAATCTGTGCCGAAGCTTGTGGGAGGGGTAATCTCCTACAATGGTGACTATTCTGGCTACTGATTTTGGCAAAAACCACACTATAAATTTTGTTGTGGTAGCTCTTCTCTTTCTTGGTGTTGCAATTTAGGAGGCCAGTAGTGTATTTACACATAAAAACACATGAATAAAGGAAAGTGAGAAAATGTCTTGGAAAGTATTTAAATTTTGTTGCCATCCAAAATTCATAGAATTACAAAAAGATATCCATTTTCTTTTTTAAAAAAGCGAAATTTTTAAAAAGTACATGAATCAACACTCACATCTTTTATTTGGATAGTATAATAGAATAATTTTGAATTCAAAGTGTTGAAGCATTAAAATATCATTTACTGAGTATTGACGACTCTCTCTTTACTATTGTTAAAATTTTACTTTTTTATACGAATGTAATTTCCTTTAAAATATTCTCGAACAATTCATTTAAAAGATCTTTTAAAAATTAAAAAAGCGGATACTTATGACTATGGTTATATATACAATTTACACAAACACACACATTATATATATATATATATATATATATATATATATATATATATATTAATATAACTTTGTCTGAATATGTTCAAGATTAAAAATACATAGTCTAATACTTGCATATTGATTAGCACATATCTTGAGAAAAATAAATAAATGATTGAATTCTTTCTTTTTTCTTGTTTTTAACTCTTTCGAATCAAAAAGTGGCAAAATTATAAATCGTATCTATTGAATGATTAGATTTATTTACATTTATCTCGTAAGGCCCATATACAAATTTGAGTAAATTTGTTATAAAAAATACTTTAATTACGTATTTTTTTCAGAATTAAATTTGGTATTTGCTTTTTATCCTGAATAACACTCAGAAAGCGCAAGTTTATCATTATATACATAGCTGTTCTAAAAAAGAGGTAAGCTGGTAATTATTTTGTAAGCAAGTTATTCATGTTTTTCATTTTTTATCCTGTGTAGAGCATCAGAGAAGCAGAACAATATAATTATTCTGAAATTAAAACAATAAGTACTTTTTTCCAAAATGAGAGAATAATCTGATTATAGCAGTATTTATTGCTAGTTGAATCAGAAAATCAAAAGTAGTTATTCCAAAACAAAGGGGTAATTACGCAGTTATTTTAAGGTGAATCAAATAAACATTTTCTGTTTTTCTTGTTCGTCAATCTGCAGTCATTTTTTGCTCATAAAAGCTGATGGACCTATGGTTAATGTACATTACGAACCACCACAAGTATCCAATCCAGATGTGGAATTCGAACCCATTAACTGCTGAATCAAAGGCATTCGGTCACTCCTTCGGCAAACATTTCCTTACACCATAAAACCACTTTATACTGTAAAGTGGTTTTATGGTGTATAGCATCACATAAGCAAAATAAGAAGAATTCAAAGTGAACGATAAATAAGGTATCATAATATCCAGTTTCATCACATATTGTGCATCAACAGTAAAAGTCAATTATTAAAATTAAAGTTTTCGTTAGATAAAGGGGTAATCAGGTATTTTTTTCCATTTTTATCTTGCATCAAAAGCAGAATATCAGAGTAAATGAAACTCTTATAATTTAAAGGAAATTAGGTATATTTTTTAGTCGTTTTTTCTCTATAGCATAAAAAGCTGAAGAAGAGCAATATAAGTAAATTTACTGTAAGAAAAAGGAAATTTTTTTGGAAGAACCAAATTATTTTACGATTGGTTATTTGGGAACGAAGGTATGCGGTCAAATTTCATTAGTGGTGGGGTGAATCCCAGTTAATCGGCTAGTTTCTAGCTGGACTCCACCCAATAAGCTATTCATAATTCTCAACTAAGCGTCGAACCCCAAGGGAAGGCTAAGGACTATAATTTCTTCCAGGAATGAAGCTGCGATCGAGGAGTTTTTGACGTCAACTATAACGATTATAATAAAAGGAAAATAGTGCTTTTGGAGATTCATTCAATTTTCGACGTCTTCACCTCGCTAATAATTCACGTTGAAAAGTATTTTTATTTGCTGTAAATTATCTGTTCATTCCTAAGAGATATTTTTTTTATCCATTGATTTTGTAATTGATCTGCTGAAATTTCTCATTTCAGTTCCATCCATCAGTTTGGTGATTGATTTGCATATTGTTTTGAACAGTTTATCTCTTTTCTGATTAGTTCAGTAATGTATCCTTGAAGATCAGGAAAAGCTTAGTCAAAAAATTCATTAATCCCCATTACTAATTTTATATTTTAATTAATTTTGGCTTCTTGCTAAGTTCCCCAGGTTACTTTTATAAATAATAACGATTTAAATTATTTTTAATCTATTGATTTCTCAGTTGAATCCAAATTTTAATAACTGATTCTCTCTCTCTCTCTCATTATATATATATACACTACTGGCCATTAAAATTGCTACACCAAGAAGGCGACATGCTACAGACGTGAAATTTATACGAAAGGAAGAAGGTGCTGTGATATGCAAATGATTAGCTTTTCAGCGCATTCAGACAAAGCAGGCGCCAGTAGTGACTTCTATATTGTGTTTAAATGAGGAAATTGTTCCGCCGGTTCCTCATACACAAATTGCATTTGAACGTTGTTGCCTGGTGAAAAGTTGTTGTGATGCCTCGTGTAAGAAGGAGAAATGCGTACCAGCACGTTTCTGACTTTGATAAAGGTCGAATTGTAGCGAACCGGGATTGCGGTTTATCTTATCGCAGTATTGCTGCTCGCGTCGGTCGAGATCTAATGACTGTTAGCAGATTATGGAATCGATGGGTTCAGGACGGTAATACGGAACGCCATACGGGATCTCAACGGCCACCTATCACTAGCAGCCGAGAAGACAGGCATATTATCCGCATGGCCGTAATGGATCGTGCAACCACGTCACGAGCCGTGAGTCAAGAAACGGGGTCGTTTGGAAGACAACAAATGTCTGCACGAGCAGTTCGACGACATTTGCAGCAGCATGGACTCTCAGCTCGGAGACCATGGCTTCGGCTTCCCTTGCGCTGCGTCATAGACAAGAGCGCCTTCAATGGTGTGATCAACGACGAACCTGGGCGCACGAATGGCGAGAGATCATCTTTTCAGATGAATCCAGGTTCTGCGTACAGCATCATGATGGTCGCATCCGTGTTTGGCGGCATCGTGGTGAACGCACACTGGCAGAGTGCATTCGTCATCGTCATACTGGCCCATCACCTGGCGTGATGGTATGAGGTGCCATTGGATACGTGTCTTGGTTACCTCTTGTTCGCATTGACGGTGCTTTGAACAGTGCACGTTACATTTCTGGTGTGTTACGACCCGTGGCTCTACCCTTTATTCGAGCACTGCGAAACCCCACGTTTCTGCAGGATAATGGCCGACCGCATATTGCCAGTATTACACGGACCTTCCTTGATACGGAACATGTTCGGCTGTTGCCCTGGCCAGCACGTTCTCCGGATCTTTCACCAATAGAAAACGTCTGGTCAATGGTTGCCGAGCGACTGGCTCGTCACCAAAAGCCAGTCATTACGGTTGATGAACTGTGGCATCGTGTTGAATCTGCATGGGCATCTGTACCTGTGCATGCAACCCAATCTCTGTTGGACTCAATGCCCAGGCACATAATTGCTGTTATTACTGCCAGAGGTGGATGTTCTGGGTACTTATTTCTCAAGATCTATCCAGCCAAATTTTTTGAAAATTTAATCACTTGTTATTTCTAGTATAATATATTTGTCCAATAAATATCATTTTGTTATCTGCATTTCTTCGTGGTGTAGCAATTTTAATGGCTAGTATTGTATATATACGCTCGTGGACTTTTATTTCTCAAATGGTTTGTCGGTGACATTATTTTTATTGAAAAAATGTTTCAAATAAAGGTACATCAATGTTATGTCCTTATTAGATCTAAAAATTCAATTTTTTTAAAAATTGAAAAATCTAAATTTTTATATAGTCCCCATGTCTTTATGATTCATGGCCCTTTCATGGCCCTAATGAATCTAAGTTTCATTTCTCTACGATAAAAAAAATGAGCGAGATATTTAATTTCAAAGTTTGGGATTTTTCCGTATTTATTAAGGGATTGATTACAAAATTAATTGGAATAATTCTAGAATAAAATCCTTGAAATAACCCTTAGTAGAAATGTATTTTCCGATCATACATGTTTCCCGCGTTGCCATACATGCAATGTTGGAATCTATGGCAACGAACATAGAAGTCAAGAATAGAAAATATAATTTTCAATTACAATTCTAATAAAACAAACAAAAATTACAAATTATATTATTCTGCAACATTTATTTTGCTTTTATTTACGCGAAAGGAATACTCTAAAATTTCTAAAACTAATACACTTCAGTTTCAAAAGAGAATATTTAATAAATAACAAAAGTGAGCACTATAATATTATTTTAAATATGTTGTTGTTTCCAATCCCATCTGGGGTAGCGGAGCTACGCCAGATCCATAAGTTCATATACCCTCAAAAAATCGAGGAAGAGGAGAGGTCTCTCAAGAAACTCCTCCATGGAAAAATCGAGGCAAACAAGAATATGTTGAGGACTAGCCTCGTTGGAGTAACATTTTTTGCAGGTTAAAAAAAGTTTGGAATGCCCGCTAAAAGTGAGGCCCTTAGTGTACCCACTGACAAATCTGCTGATTACGGCTTGGTCGACACGTGTGCCCTGAAAGTCAAGGGCTCCACCGGGACGCTTACGGGGGTACCAAACGTGATTTGGTGGGACAAGCCAGGCCTTATTGACAGTGTTTTTGCGGGTAGAAAATAGTTCTGAGTAAGTGAGGGCCAGATTTGAAGAGGCTGGTAGGGAAGTACCCTCCTTAGTCAACTGATCAGCGCGTTCGTTACCAAGTAGACCCACGTGAGAGGGTATCCACTGGAAATGGATGTCATGGGAGGCTGACAGGTCCTTTAACAAAAGAAGGATTTTGACACTTGGTCTGTTACTCTCTCCCTATTGCACAGGTGTTGAATACTGCTATGACTGTCAGTGAAGATCCAGATATTCCCGAAGGTGGCTCCAATCCTGATACTTTTCAGACCTGATAAAATAGCTAAAAGTTCACCGTGAAACTTTTTTTTTATATTTTAAATTTTAATTTATTTATATTTTAAATTAAATTTATATTTTAAATATACTAGCAATAAATAAAACGTCAGTGTTATAAATATAAACTCAATATAATTTTTAACGTAAAATTTAAGCAGATTACAGATAAGAAGAAATATTTGTCAATACAGTTTGTTGACATAAAAATGGAAGAGGAAGATTTTATGTTATCGTCATATGTGTTCAAATTGATTTACATTATCTGCTATACACGTTTGCAACTCAATCGTGAATGCAATTCTTCATGCACTTTCGGGAGAATCGAAAGCCATTGCAGCCATTGGAAATAGGGTGATGTAAGTCTTATAAACTTGTGGGTGCGGGTGCATAAGCTTTTTCTTTAATATAACCCCAGAGAAAAAATTTAAAGTGCTAAGGTGTTGTAATCTGGGTGCTATTCAATATTGTTACCAAATCTGATGATGCTTTCCCCAATATATTCTTGGAGAAAACGTTTTAATTTTTCTACTTTACGAGAAGGGGTCCCCGTCATACTGAAACCTCAATTGACGCAGTAAAGCAAGGAGAATATCTTCTGTAAACTCTGGCACTGTTTTCTAACTATTGCACATATCTTTGTCCCGTTAATGTTCCTTCATTAAAAAATGGATCCAATTAAATGGTTATTCCAAATATCACACTAGACATAAAATAGATCAGCACACTGAGTGGGACTGCCCCGTGATGGATATGACAAGAGCTTACTGGAGAATATTGTACCGATTCACAATGTTGATGAGTTGAAATACTGCTTTATCAGTCCCTAAACTCTGTATTACATAAAATTTGAAGTATTATCAAATGCATTCATTGTGCTCAATTGATTGGACGATTAGATTAGTGATCTAATCGTCCGTTATTATCTAATGGTAGTAATTTTTGCTGCAGAATGACATGATACGGATGCGCTCCTTCAGAAGGTAATATTTGCCATACACGTGCTTATAATATAAACCGCAATTCTTTATTTTCAAGAGACTGCCCAAACATCTTCCGGCTTTATGGCAGAACTTGATAGCCATTCAGTACGAGGGTGTCTAAAGCTCGCCATACATGATACGGCTCTGTGTTTGGATCTGTTACACACATAAAAAATCGTCGTGTATGGGGTGATTTGACAGGTTGAAGGAAATGAAGGGAACTTCCAATTTCGCTCCAAATGTGAGGCTAATTACAAAAACAGAAAGAGTATGAAAAATTACAGTATATTTATAAAAATTTGCTACAATGAATGAAGGGAAAAATAATTTTTGCTATGTCTTATATTTTCATGCCATGAAATATTACTCAAAATATAATGAATGCTTAAAACTATTTGATTTCTTATGCATTAAAATAAATCATTATAATTCTTTCTCTCACAGACACACACTCATTTAATGAGAGAATTCATTAATTTTCTTACATTATTAATTCCATTGAATATAAGATTATCATCTTACATTGTTTTAATTAAATGAATAAAATGTGCACACAAAAATTTTTAATTTAATTTATTCAATCCGATTTAGATTTTTTAAACTTCTATAATAACTAGAATTAAATAAATCAATAAATGATTTTAAGACTTATTTATTTTCAAGAATTCCTTATGGAGAACTTTTATAATTGACTGACTTTTTCTGTATTATTTGTACCGAAGTTTGAGGAAAATAATTGTTTTAAATTTTAAATCTTCATCCATTCTACTTGTTGCCAGAAAGCGTAAAGTTGCATTCAATTGTTCACACAAACATGAGGTTTTAAAGAAAGTATGAATGTATTCCCCTTTTGGTAATTAAATTTGTTACCTTATCTACAACAAACTCTCTCTCTCTCTACAAATCTTCATTCATCTTAATATAATTTAATAAAACCCTTATATATATTCTAAATGTATTTCTTTAATTAAATTAAGATGGGAAAGAGATTTTTGCTTCAGCAACCAATTTTTTGTAAATTTCCGTTTCTTATTGTTTGCCTCATCACAATCCAGAATAGCCACAGCAATATTTCAGAGCTTAATTTATTCATGTTATCTCATAATATTTTTTTTAAAAAAATAATATTTCTGTTATATAAGAATGAAGTAAAGTATATTATAAAATAAAATGAGACAGAAATTAACAAGAAATTAATAGACAAAGGAGCAAACGAATGAATATTAAATAGACTTATAAGTACGTCAAGTGATAAAACAGGCTGAATAATTCTTTTAATTTATGAAACTTGTGGTGATTTTTATTTTGTGAAGCATGTATTTTAAGTCAAAAGCAATAACACCCTTGAATGTAATTTCCAATTCTGGTAAGCAGAATCTGAAGGGACAAGATGTGTATCGCGTGTATTCTTTCTACCCCCTTAAGTCGTACCTACCAAGCCCAAGGTCTGGGCTTTGCATTCCCTGCAAGCAATCATCTTGCAACATTCGTTTGGAGCACAGTTTGATTTCATTACACACTAACCAAATCATCTATTGAGTAGCTCACAATCCTAGTTTTCTCATTGGTTAAATATTATGTCAAAACCATCACATGCATATAGATTATGTTTCACAATTATGTAAAATATGGTAAATCAATTGATTTACTATGTTCTCTTTCAATATCTGTCATTTGTGTGACATATTAAAAGCATTGGAAAATGTATCAGAACTCATGTCTTAATGGTACTTCAGAGTATAAAGAAAGCATAATAATTACGTAGCATGAGAAAGTTCCATATATTTAAAACATCTTTGCATTAGAAATAGTCTTCCATCAACGGTGTGAGAGATGAAGGCCCACAAAAGACTTTACTGTGAGGTACACAGTAAATTCTGTGTAGATATATATAATTGAAAACTATAAATTATGATTAAACGTTGTTTAAAATTAAATGTTTTACTGAAAATGAAAGTACTAAAAAAACATCAGAAGTAACTGAAAAATAACGGTGAATTAGTAAATATAAATATGAAAGAATAAATTGAAAACTTTGCCACAACATTTAGAATAAAAAAACCTGACCTCTTTTTTTATATGGAACAGGGAAGAGAAAGGTGTTAGCATACCTGTAAAAATACTCTAAATAAAGTGTACAGAAGCACTCTTCTCTACACCGCTAAAAGCTAAAAAGTAGGATAAGAAAAATCTATAAAAATAAGAAAAAACTTATAAAAGGAAAATATAAATGATTTTTATTTTAGTTAATTCAAAGAGGAAAAACAAATGCAACATTTATGAAAGCGATTTTGTAATTCAAGTGCTTTTAAGGCTACTAAAATACAAATTTTATAATAAATACGTAACCCAAACATATATAGACGCTTAAGTTCACACTTTTACTGAAAAATCATTAAGTTACGACGTCGTAAAATTTCTGATGCTGCTATATATTTACTCACAGTTACTCTCCAACATTTGGTTTCCGCCTGTCTTATTCTTAGTTTATAGCGAAATGACACCTTATACGATTGTACGCAAGCCTGTTAACATCTGTTCAAAAATTTTTGAGTATAAAATTTTTATTGGTTGTATATTTTGAAGGCTTTGCTTTTGACGCTTTATAATTAGAATTAAAATATCTTGAGGATTAATAGAACTACTCAGAAAATACTTTTTCTCTTCTTTTTAAAGTCTCTGGTATTGTATATTGGTAACTATCATTTTATTTGTTTTGTTTGGATTTCTCGTAATTTTAGTACCAGTGAAACTAATTACTTGTCTAGTGAGGTAAGATTAAAAATGTCCTTTGATTACTGAAAATATATGTAATTATTGTATATTAATAGATTTTGCTGCTATTTTTAAGAAAAATGTTTTATACTAAAATGTGGATTTCCTACGATAAACGCTATCTTAACACCAACCATACTATGTACTAAAACATTTAAATAATTTTAAAACTTCTTGAGTTGACGGAATGACACAGTTCATCCGAGTATTCTGTGGTAAAAAAATCAAAGCAAATATTCTTAGGCCTTAATACATTATACAGCCAAGGTGACAGATGAATGGATTTTAGCTTCTTACCTCAAGCATCGGTGTTTATAATGATTTGAAATCGACTTTAATCTGTAGCTCCGATCAAAGTAGTTCTCGAGCAAAAACCACCGGTAGACAAACTATATTAACATACTTTTATAGATAAAGTTTAGTTTAATAAAGTGAATTCTCTAGAAAATGTTTCTAATGGAACTGAACTGAATCAGAACATTTTTTAATGTTATTTCAAAATCACCATCGGAATTATCTCAATTGTTAAATTATATTGAGGATCAAAAATTTTTTATTTTAAAATTACTTAGAATGCATTTTGCTTTTTTCAATTATTTTTTTTATAATATTTTTCCTATAACCAATATTTAATTTATTACATTAAACCTAATATCTTATCTGACACTTCATTCCCCCCACTACACTTTTTATAAATATCTGGATTAGATTTCTACAAATGACTCTAAAGTATGCACTGAATTCTTCTGATATAGATGTGTAAAGACATTCATTTGCGATTAGAGTTTTTATAGCTCCTTAAAATACTTTCTGTCATAATCTAGATCAATAAAACGAGAAATATTCTCTCTTCATGAATACAAAGAGAATCTAATATCCAAAACGAAGTTAATTTTCTAATACTTTTATGATCAAAACAATAAATAAAAGTTGATAAAGTAACAATTTAGCATTTATAATTTTAACAATAACTTTCCTATCAGCTCTTTTACCACTAATTCAACTAGTTCATTTATGATAAAATTTGAATGGGACTTAATTGAAACTGAGTTCTGGGTAAGAGATGTTGAAAATAGAGATAAATAGAGATGGATGACACTATTGTGCTTTCATTGCCTAAATGAAACAACATCCAAATAAGTTGTTATTCGTTGTATTTATTACCGTGTTTCGTATTCAAGAATCAAATGTGAAATTTATCCGCTTTAATTTCTTAAAAGTATACGTAAGTAACGTGTGTGTGTTTAAAAAATTTTCTTTTTCTGAATTTCATTTGCGTTACAGCCAACATTAGTTAAGCTTGATTTAAAAAGTTTCAAAAAATTATTTTGAAGTAAAAAAAC
>JAPDSC010038220.1:272038-320492 GCA_026290005.1 Latrodectus geometricus
CTCAATTCTTCAGTACCATTAAGATGTGTAAATATTAATTTCACTCTTACGTTCATCTCAAACTTTCAGTGTAGTCATAAGTTAAGCTGCTCTAAACTGTATTTTACAGCTTCAGTTGGCAAAAATGAGATTTGGTTACGTAATAAAATTAATAATTAAGTAACTAACTCAGTTTTTTTTAATTTTTGTAATTTAAAAATGTATTAAATTGACTTTTGCGATAAATATTTTATATAAAACAAAAATTCTTATAATAAGTAATAAAAATTATTTAACAATGAGTTATTTTTTATTGCTTGTTATAAAAATCAGTTTTCAAAAATGCAAAATTTGCTTTGAAATTCGGAATTAATTAAGAGCACAATTTAAAAAGTAAAATGCATTAATTTGAATATTTCTATTTATATGCAAAGTCAGTGTTATTACATTTTGTGCTTTCATTGTTTTAATTAACTTTTAATAATCAAAGTAACTAATCTTTTGCATCAATAACTATATATGTAAACTACTATAAAATCGCTAATTATGATTTCATATTTTAAAGACAAGTTTCATAATGAAGTTTAGCTCACTGAGTTTTAATCATAAAAATGACGATAACAAAAAAAGCTATGACTGTGATTTAATGAAACTTATAGACATTATAGAACACATAGAAAGGTACAAAATAACATAAAAATAAATTACTAGACAATTATGGTGGTATAAAAATTAGCAATGAACAAATTGGAGATGTGAGTTTGGTATAGGAAAAGAACATTTTATGTGGGATATGATCCCCCCCCCCCCCGAGAAGCAATACTGCAATGAGTGATACTCTCAATTATGAGATTTATTAATTGTGTAGGAAGTGAGAGCCAATACTCTTAAAAAGCAGTTGAGAGAGTAACTAGGGTCCTAGGAAATGGATTAAGAGTAGCTACACGGTGTCCTAGAGCGTCCCAAACATGCTCGATTGGGTTAAGGTCCATTGATCGAGCTTACCACAGAATGAGCTCAATTGTTTCCTGCTAAAGATAAGCATTCATGATGCGAGACTTGTTTTGGTCTCGCACGAAAGAATCACCTATTGCCCCGACATAGTTTATGTAATTTGAATCAGGATGAAGAAGTGTAATTTAAGGATATCAACTCATTAGACAAGTATTTATTCATTATTTATTCGATACATAAGAAAACTTGCTTGACTTAATAAAATATCAAACGAAATAAATTATTTGTATCATTAAATATGCGGAGGTGTGCTAAATCCATGTAAAATTTTCATGACTTTAGATACATTTAAAACTCTAAATTTATACCAATGAAAATTTAGAAAATAAAAACTCTTAGTTATATATATATATATATATATATATATATATATATATATATATATATGGTAAGTAATACTTTTGAGAAAAGTCAAGAAGAGTATTAAATGTTCTCAAATAGGTCCCTGAATCATAAATGTTTTTCAAAATATGTAAAAAAATTCAAAACTTTTTTTTCTATCCTGAAATTTTAATCAGTAAAAATCAAAAGGAAACATTTTCACTTAATATATTGTTCTCATAATTTAAACAGAATTTGAAAACTGCATTTTTATAAAACGAATTTAAAAATTACTGTCTAACAACAATTTTTTTAAAATGCTTGATAAATGTTTTACAAAAACAAAAGAAAGAATTGGAAAATTAACGTTAATGTAAATACAATGTAATTTTATGTCCGAAATTTACATTTCGATCAGGGAACTAATTGTACTAGTTTCTTCATTATAATCTTCAAAAATGTTATTCCATCATAATTAGGATATTTTAAGAGTCGTTTTCGATAAAATATTGCTGCAAATATTACATACATTTTAATAATTTGCTTATTAATTCTTTTTATACACAAAAAATATCTCTACCAAATATATAAAATGCTTACGAGAC
Source organism: Latrodectus geometricus (assembly GCA_026290005.1). Lineage (NCBI taxonomy): Eukaryota > Metazoa > Arthropoda > Arachnida > Araneae > Theridiidae > Latrodectus > Latrodectus geometricus. The sequence continues at coordinate 273,958 of JAPDSC010038220.1, forward strand.
AAAATATATATTGGGAGAAACTACAAACCTATGAACAAGGTTATTGTTGCACTTGATTTGATATTTGTATAAATCCAACCATATTAAAAAGCTGAATATATTCACTATTTGAATTCAAGGACTTGAGTTTGTTAATTTTTTAAGTCATTTTTTAGAATGTAAACATTCATTATCATTAAATTCTGTATATGTAACATGATACTTGGATAAGATATATGCATCTCTATTATTATTTATATTTGAGAAGTTCTACTAATTATAAAGCCACACACACCTTTTTCTCTTATAAGTATTACCCTCTTTAATACAAAACTATATATGGTATCAAATTATTCACATTCTTAGAAATAATAACATAATTGATATTAGAACGGAAATTATTCCATTTTATTCTTACAATTAGGTTATTTTAATTACAATACTATTAACAATAACCACCATAAATCAATTTTTTAATATGAAAATTCAAAATATTTTAGAGAAACACAAGCTATTGCACTCGATTTGGAAAAGTTTCTATGCAATTTAAAGATTGCTTTCTTGAAAGTACACAAAAATGTCAAAGTATATCACACATGTCTCATAAAAAGAATATTTTTACGGAATTTTGCTTCATCACACAAGTAGATCAAATAATAAAATCATTCAATTGATGTAATGTCTCAGAGACAAAATAAAGTCATCAGATAAGAAAACTTATAGTATCAGTTCTATAAAATTCAGATGTTGTCATTGCATACAAATGTATAGTTTTTTTTTTTTTTTTTTAAAGGAAAATTTTTTTAAAAAAAAAAAAGGAATCCGATCGCGCATTTTTTTAGATCGAGATAAATACATTGATTGTTTTCTTCCAAAACTTTGTACGTGATCTCTGTGCCATTTGATGGAGTACCAATAGAAATATGCCCAAATGAGATATGCAACAGTAGGAAGAACGAAATGCCGAATGGGAGTTGCGGTCTGAGTGAAGTAAGTGGTCAGTTATTGCAAATTAACGAAGATTAGAAAATTAAGCAAAGAAAGAAATTATATTTCCACCATGTGCATTGTTTCGAATTTTTCTTCAAATTGTGCTACAATTCTTTGCAATAAAAATATTCCTAAAACATTTTTTTAAAATGAGATAAATTTCAATTCAAAAATACAAGTTATACAATAGATGATTAAAACTTGCAACAATCCATGCAAATATCAAACAATTAAAATCATTTGGTACTTACTGTAACCAAGACAATCTATCAGCAGAAGTGCTCTCTTTAAAATAGTCTTGAAAAAAATTCCAGTCTTCTTTTTTATTTAAAGAAATGTCTTAATGCATCTATAATGTGCACTGGTTATTGATTTAATTAAACACTTTTATAGAAATTTTATTCCAAACCTATTTATTTTAGATAACTTTCTAATGCTTTCATTTCCTTTAGGAAAATGTCATAGAAATGCAATAAACAAGCAGAAAAATGATTTAAGTTAACTATCGAGAAATCTATACATTTGCAATATGAGAGTTTTTTTATCGGACAGAAATTTTTCAAGTCTTATTTAATTTATCTTTTATATAAGTACTGATTTCATCACGTTATAATTTTTTAAGAGTGTAATACATCATGATAGTTCCACTAGTTATTATTCTGATATTTTCTTATAATTATAGTAATAATTATTATCTCAGTAGCTTTCAGTTAATGAAAATTCGTCAAATTGTGAAAGGATAATTTTATCAGACTTTATTACAACCAAGTGACATGAAATGCTTGACAATTCCTCTAAACGAAGAACTCACTTCCGTTGACACGGAAACACGGTTAATTAAGGGAGAAAAATAAATAATTAATCCCGAAATACTTTCCAAAAGATCAAAACTGTCGAGGAGCTCGACAGTTTAAAAATAGCGGTGTCAGTACCTACGGTAAAAATAATACGGAATGTCTTTGAAATTCTATCGGAGACGGGATGTAAAACGCTGTCCGTAAGAGCAGGATCCGGAAGTGGTTTGCGTCCGGACTCTCCCGGACTCCACGCGAGTTTGGATTTCGCTAGGATGTTTAGTGGTTTCTAACTGTTTTCCCAAGATTTCGGGAACCGATCTTGAGGGCATGCGTGATAAGACCTCTCGCCAAAACTCAGCGCCATTCTTCTTTTACGCACACCGCCAAAAGTTTTGCACGCCAAAAAGTTTCGGAGTCTCAACTGTTGCGATAAACTTCTCTACCTCGGCTGTCCCGACGAAACTTTGACGCAAAGAAATTCATAGGAGATAGTTGAGATACATTTTTTAATTAAAAGAATTCACGCAGCAAAACTGAGTTTGCTTAGAAATTAATTTATAGTACTAATTTCATAAGTCACGTTGAAATCTAAAAATGAATAAAATTTTATTCGAGGAAAACTTTAATCTTACGAAAATTATAATATGTAAGTGAATATCAAAAGTATGAATATTAATGTATTTATGTCGAGTATACTCTTAGGAAAATTAAGACTTCAAAGAATATAATAATATTCAAAGAATATATAATGTCTCACTTCTTTCTGTTTCAACTCTTTTTATGGAAAAAAAAAAGAAACAAAACTTTACTTTTACACTGTCATTCAAGTAGAAAATGGATTAACCTAGACAAGTGTTAAAATTATTTGGTTCATTTTGTCCGATGATGATACTTTTTCCACAAGGGAACAAATTATATCTTGATCGACAGCTAAAAACACAAACGAGTTCCAAATGCTAATTTTACTGAATTGAAATTAAATTTATTACAATTTTGTGTAAAAATTCTAAGCCATATTTATTAATGAAATAAACTTTATTAAGTGATATATTATATTTTGTCACAAAAGAAAAAATACTCAATTGATTGGAGTAGTGGAATGAATTCGTTCCCCTTTTCTGTTACAGTACCCACGTCTATTAATAGTTTTAAGTATGCATTTCTCTAATCCATTCTGTTGCACTTTAATTTTAAAATATTCTATCAAAAATGTTCTAGACATTTTTTTTCATGAGTAAAACTTCCATCAACATTTTTATGGAAACATAAATTAAAATAAATACCTACACACATGCACAAAAATGAAATTTCAACTAAAATTGTGTCTTCCTAATTTTAAAATGATCCGTGAAAATGATTACCATTTCTTTCAATTTAACACAACTTCATCCCAGAGATAATGCCGAAAATTAATCCAGTTAGCATTTTAAAAAATGAACTCGTGCAAACTCCCAAATATTTTTGTATAATAGTTTCAAAACCTTAAAATGTTGCTTTAATTCCTATAAATTACAAAAAATTATAGTTAAGAGTAGTTTGATTTATGGAATCCAGTTGTTTTGAAAAAATATAAGCTTACAGCAAATTAAATAGAAAGGAATAAGTACAGAAAAACCTTTAACCACATCAGTCCCATTAAATGCTTGTTATGCGTTCAAAGAAAACAATTATTCTCTTGTAATATCTATAAGAACTTTTCAAGCATCTTATTCATAAAAATTTTTCAAAACAATAGTCATATTTTAAATCCAAATTATTTTCACTGACTCATCAAAATCAGTCGGTATAAAATAATCAGGAAAAAATCAAGAAAAATAATGTACTTACATTGTTTTTCTTGATTTTTTCCTGATTTTGTCTTATTGATATTAAATAGTATAGTTTCTTCTCTCTCTTTGTTTTATCTTTATCTATTAAATATATCCTATTAAATATATATCAGCATTCACACAATAGCTGCTTTTGCGCTAGTATGATTGCCTATAATACTTATTTATTGATTAATATTGTATTTGCTTTTCTATACATTGTATTTATTGCTTTACACATTATATATTATATATATATAAGAGAGAGAGGTTGGTTGGTTGGTTGGTTGGTTGGTTGGGTTTTATGGCGCAAGGTCCAAAATGGACAAGAGAGAGAGAGAGAGTAATTAAGAAAAATTTTACCCATGAGTTCCGAATTTTAGAAATATTTGGAAATTAGCAGATTAAGAGTAGAATTTTATCGGGTTTAAAGACATTGTTTTACTTTACAGTGTATCTGTGGTAGGATGATAAATTCAAAAACTGGTCATTATGAACTAAGAGAAAATGTCTATTTAAACTTAATGAATATCATACAAATCAAAATATATTTAATCGTTTTAAGCCTAGATACATCCCAAAACATTTTCTAATCACTTATTTAAAAAATGTTTCCATTTATTACATTTAATACCAAGATAGAGAACAATCGAACTAAGTTAGGAGTTAGTTTCCAAAATGAGGTAAAAATTTTAAGCACTCATAAATGAAAGTTTTAAAAAAAATCGTTTGCAAACGATTCCCGATAAGAATTTTATGGTTTCGAAATATTCATTTAATTATGCAGTATAGCTTCAATGATTAATTAAATCCCAATTTCTCTTTATAAATGCTGAAATCATCAACAAATAAATAACGGGAATACGCAGACAATTCATTTATATAATTTTCTGAAATTATCCAAATACATTGAATTTTCTGCAGTTTGGAATATATCCAAAATGCATACACTTAATTACTAAGATAGTTACGTCACCAAGTAACCCACTCAATTAAGGACAATTTTGTTATGAAGAAAAATATTTGTAAAAAACTATAAATTTTTTATCGCTTCGTTAAGCGTAACTAAGTTTTCCTCTGACAAAGAGATGTTAAGAAATTTTCCCAAGATTTTGTTATGAAATATAACTGAAAAAAAGAAAAGGTATGTATATATGTAAAATTTGTCACTCTGTGTTTATTTATGGTACACGATGTTAATTTAACTAAGACTTATAGTTTAAAATGGACATCCAACCGTTACAATTAACCACGCCCGAGCTTACAATCCAAGAGGTGGGTTTGTTTGCATGCAAGTATATTCCAATTGTTAATCATCCCTCCAGAATGAATCATTTTATTATGTTTTTTATAACCGCATAATGCTTATCGAAAACACTCTTGCCCTAGCTGTCAACCTGCCTTTTAGAAGTAGGAACAATGGGAAATAGATGTCGCCTTTTTGCATATAGTACAGCTTATGTGTGTTTCTAGATTCCTTACTTATAATGTGCGTTTGAACACTCTACAACTTGGACATTTCAGAAACTACAGTCTAACGACCGACGTAAGACATGTTATTATCCATTACGTAAATTATTTTCCGGGAGAACTTATCGTAGATAGTCGGCCGTATTTACTTGGTTTGGTTTGTTTCTGGAATTCAAGTGGAATTCAAACCCACGAATGGTTGGACAGAAGGAAAAAACATTTACCTATCGTATTCACGTTCTACTATATATACACACGCATATCGCAAGAAAGGAAATCCCCAAGCACCCACTCCTACAGCCCTGTATGCAGAAGGCAGAAAAGTAGCATCTAGTTCCTGTTTTTAAATAGTAGCTGGTATCGAACTTTATATTCCGAAGACAAGTGTCCTATTACTGGGGCAGGGTGAGGTCATTAACACCCTACTTCTCATAAGACATTTTTAATTGAATTTAAAATGGAGTAATTATTTAAAAAAGCCATACAACCAGCATCAGCTGTCCATAAAGCGATGTCGGCTGAAATGATATTCTAGAATCCTAGAATCTTAATAAAGTTGCTTTTCCTTCATTCAGAAGATAAAAATTTTAATCACTCTAGAAAATTATGCACTTATCAAATGTAGCTATCGAAAAGAAATATATCATCTAGCTACATTTACTAGGTGCCCTTTTATACTACTGTCTCTGTGATCCTTTGTACAATGCATCTTATATTTATAAAATGACTGGCAAAATAGGTCTCAGAATGATTGTAGTTTGTGTTTCACTCTCGTTAATTAATTAAAACATTTTACAATAAATCTTCATGTGAGCTTAATACAATTATTTTGAAAAGGGATCTAAAAATAAATATTTCATTTAGAATCAATTTAATAAATTCAGAACTATTATTAAAATTAAATTTTTATAATTTTAATAATAGTTCTCATTACTTTATTTTATTAATTGAATACAATGAATGCAATGCAATGTTAAAGAGCACTCACGAATGAGATCTGTAGTAAATCTTACTTTCCAATGTTTTTTAGACAAAAGAACATTTATTTGAAGAGAAATCAAATATATATATCTATATATATTAAAGAAATTATACTTTTCATTCTTAATTTTTGAAAAACCTGATATTGTCTATTCTATCTCTTAATGGAGGAAAGTCTCAAAATTTAAGTCGAAAGAAATGTTATTTGTATGTAATTCTATCTTCGGTTTACTATTTCACTTAGACTGAAGTAGATTAAAGTCATTTGATAGAAACTTTTCCTTTTTTAACTATTTTCATCATTTTTTTACCTTTTGTTCTATCTTTCAACAACCAAATGTCCCTAAAAATAATAGAATCTTATATTTCACTAATGATTTTGACTAAAAAATATAATTGTTCTTAGTAATGATGTTACTCAATTGATTGAGGTTTAAGTATTTAAAAATTATTTATTTAATGCTTAAAAGATTTTAAGTGACAGTTGCTTAAATTAGCTTTTAGGTTGGAATTCAATTAAAGTATCAAGAATTTTAATAAATTGTTTAGTGACGCAGCAGCTGTTCTGTGTAAAATCTGTATCACATAAGAATTTCTCAAAAAAATTAATTGGAAAACATTTGGATTAATATACACTACTGGCCATTAAAATTGCTACACCAGGAAGAAATGCAGATAACAAAATGATATTTATTGAACAAATATATTATACTAGAAATAACAAGTGATTAAATTTTCAAAACATTTGCCTGGATAGATCTTGAGAAATCAGTACCAAGAACAACCACCTCTGGCAGTAATAACAGCAGTTATACGCCTGGGCATTGAGTCAAATAGAGATTGGATTGCATGTACAGGTACAGATGCCCATGCAGCTTCAACACGATGCCACAGTTCATCAACCGTAATGACTGGCGTATGGTGACGAGCCAGTAGCTCGGCAACCATTGACCAGACGTTTTCTATTGGTGAAAGATCTGGAGAACGTGCTGGCCAGGGCAGCAGCTGAACATGTTCCGTATCAAGGAAGGTCCGTACAATACCGGCAACATGCGGTCGGGCATTATCCTGCTGAAACGTAGGGTTTCGCAGGGCTCGAATAAAGGGTAGAGCCACTGGTCGTAACACACCAGAAATGTAACGTGCACTGTTCAAAGCACCATCAATGCGAACAAGAGGTGACTGAGACGTGTATCCAATGGCACCCCATACCATTATGCTAAGTGATGGGCAGTATGACGATGATGAATGCACTCTGCCAGTGTGCGTTCACCACGATGTCGCCAAACACGGATGCGACCATCATGGTGCTGTACACAGAACCTGGATTCATCTGAAAAGATGACGTCTCGCCATTCGTGCGCCCAGGTTCATTGTTGATCACACCATTGCCGCAGCCAAGCCGCAGCCATGGTCTTCGAGCTGAGAGTCCATGATGCAGCAAATGTCGTCGAACTGTTCGTACAGACACTTGTTGTCTTCCAAATGACCCCGTCTCTTGACTCACGGCTCGTGACGTGGTTGCACGATTCATTACGGCCATGCGGATAATATGCCTGTCTTCTCGGCTGCCAGTGATAGGTGGCCGTTGAGATTCCGCATGGCGTTCTGTATTACCGTCCTGAACCCATCGATTCCATATTCTGCTAACAGTCATTGGATCTCGACCAATGCGAGCAGCAATACTGCGATAAGATAAACCGCAATCTCGGTACGCTACAATTCGACTTTTATCAAAATCAGAAACGTGCTGGTACACATTTCTCCTTCTTACGCGAGGCGTCACTACAACTTTTCATCAGGCAACAACGTTCAAATGCAATTTGTGTATAAAGAACCGGCTGAACAATTTCCTCATTTAAACACAATGTAGGTGTCGCTACTGGCGCCTGCTTTGTCTGAATGCGCTGAAAAGATAATCATTTGCATATCACAGCACCTTCTTCCTTTCGTATAAATTTCACGTTTGTAGCATGTCGCCTTCTTGGTGTAGCAATTTTAATGGCCAGTAGTGTAGATATCTTCTAGATTTTGTGGATTTGATCTTCACATGAGTACACATATAAAATATTTTGTGGGTATAATTCTCTTTTTATAAAGAGAATTAATTAAAAGTTCACGCCCTAATTTTGATCAAATGACTTCATCAACACCTGTTTCAAAACTTGTAAAAGATAAATAAAGTAAGAACACAGTAGCCTGCTCAACATAATAAACATACACTTTATCGACATAATAACCGAATGATGTTTAGCTGAGTCAAACTGAATCTACTAAACACAATTTGATTTACTATTATTGAATAATTATAGAAACCTATATATAAGTAGTTACTTAGATTTGTAAAGTATGATTATTAAAATTTACTTACATAAGTTTTAATATGTATCCTATATGCTTAAAATTTAGAAATCAAAAAATAAATTTATTAATATTTTCATTGAAATTTAGCGTATATAAATTGGAACAATTAAAATAGTAAACTGAAAATGCCTTAAGGTAAAACTTTGCTTATTTGTAGGAATTGAAGAAAATATTTCACTAATTTTTATTGAAAGGAACCTTCGATCCTATCCAGGATCATAAAATTAAAAAAAATTCCCCCAACTATCCTGGAATTGACCTGCGTTTTAGTCACATAGATTGAAGAACCACTTTAGTCTATAAGTCTCATAGAATAGACCCTGGCAAGGAAATTGAAATTTTATGTGATATGACAAACAACAAAAATATCGAGATCAGCTCGACTTTTCACCCCTTCCAAAATTGAATGAGTATTTCCTTATTTTTAAAAAAACCTACTTACCATACTTCCATGGACCTTATGAACTTTATAAGAAGTTTGAATTTGATTCAACGGTCATTTTCTTCACATGTGAATTAATTACACAGGAACTTAGAGTTCTTAAAGTGGATTCCGAACCACTACAAATTTCAAAACTCAAGAGGGAATCTAACCCATCGAATGTGTTGAACCGAAGTCCCAAATGTCAATCATTTGTCTGCAGTTTAGCAATATTTCTAGAAGTAAGGTCATATGAGAGTTTCTTTAACGTGACATTGGAATATATTATAAACTTTTAGCAGAAAATTATCCTCAAGAATAGTACGATTCATATAATTCATAAGAAACTATGCCATATTCGAATAATTTTTTAAAATTACAAACCTTTGAAACATATATACGATTATCTTCCTATCATGTGATTATTTATCATCCTTACACAAAAAATCACTGTTCCTAAAAAAATGTAAGCTAAGGGAAAATGAAATATCTAAATTCTTCGGTGTCACTCTGTGATCACATTTAGTTCACGAATTTCAATTCAATCAAGACACGATTTTAATTCGTGTGTGTGTGTGTGTGTGTGTTTTTTTTTTTTTTTTTTTTTTTTTTAATTTATAATAAGAATTTGTTTAAATACTTAATTTTCCATTACATTGATTTTTATGCTTAAATTTATTTTCTATTAGCTTACTTTTATTCTTAAATTTTATACAAGGCTTAACAGCAAATCCTGCTGCTCTAGAGTTCAATTAGGTCATAATATACAAATTACGAATTGTAAAAGTAAACCTCTTACAAGAAAACGTTGACCCGTGAAAAAAAATTCAATTTTGAACATTATAGCAAACAATTTTCCTAGAATCAATGTTAACGAAAAAATACCTTTATATATACATAAACAAAGATGCACCTTATATATTATTTTGTATGTTTATTCCAGCAGATGTTTTTAAGGCAGATGAATTAGATAATAACATAAGTTATACACGGTCTACCAATAAGTATTTGGACACCTGCGATAGAAAAGAAAAACTACCTTTATTCAAAATCAATAGTTGGTAGAGACTCCACGAGAGGCAATTACAGCATGAACCCTCCGGGGCATACTTTCTACAAGTCTTTGCATTAAAGCTAGTGGTATTGTCTTCCACTCGGCTTGGAGTAGACATACAAGCTCCTTCAGATTTTGGACTGGTAGTGCATCCCTTAATTCGATGATCCAACTCATCCCAGAGGTTCTCGACAGGGTTCAGGTCTGGGCTCTGGGCAAGGAAGTCCATTCGATGAACTCCATTGGCACAATACCAAGCATTGGTTAACCTCGTAACATGACCACTGGCATTGTCATCCTGAAAATAGCAAGAGTTCAATCAGTAAAACTGCCACATCGTAGAAGCACATTGTCATCCAAAATGATGCAGAAGGCATCGGCGTTGAGATTGCCATGAATGGCAACCAAGGGTCCCAATCCTTACCAGGAGAAACACCCCAGATCATAATTCCACCTCCGCCGAACTTAACTGTTGGCACAATGCATTCTGACAGGAGACGTTCTCCAGGCAGACACCAGACCCAGACTCTGCCATCCGAAAAGTAAAGGGGGTGAACCTTGATTCATCGCTCCAAAGAACCAGTATCCACTGATCTACGGTCCAATTTCGATGTTCTTTACGCCACATTAACCGAGCAGCGTGGTTGGACTTTGTAATCAAAGGCTTATGGGCAGCAGCATGACCATACATGTGCTTCCTTACGGATGGTATTCATTGAAACAATACTCCCTGATGCTTGTTGAAACTCCTCCCGGATGAGGACCATCGTTTGGGAACGGTTCTCCCAAATTTCTCTGGACAGCACTCGTCAGAGAAATTCCGAGCAGGGATCCGACTCGTAAAACTGCCACAAAGTAGGAAGCACATTATCATCCAAAATGGTGCAGTAGGCATCGGTGAAGTTCCGAAATTTCTCTGGAAAGAACTCGTCGGTCTCTATCTCCCACTTCCGTTGGTCTGCCGACTCGGGGCACATTCCGACAATCACCGCTTACAGTCCACTTCTTAATCACATTGGCCACTGTCAATTTTGGGTACTTTAGATCTAGATATGTCCTTGAAGAATTGGCCACATTTGTGATACCCGATAATTATACCTTTCTCGAAATTAGAGAGCTCCGAACTGCTCGGCATCTTGCATGCGACTAGTCCCGATGCTGTTTCCTACACGATATATACCGGCGGAAGCCGTGACGTACCTCAGGACCGCTGCATTTGCATAGGTGCCCAAATATTTATTGGTAGACAGTGTATATCTGTCGTAAAAGGTATTGAAAAGCAAAAATTGATCAAAATTACTGAGAGTGAAATACAGGCAATCTTGTTATTTCGTTTTTTTTTATATATATATCGAAACAACACTGAACTTTAAATTAAATAATTAATACTCATAGATAATTTTAAGTCTTCTTAACTAGACCTGGATAAAGAAAACACAAGTTAGGTTATTGAAATTTTAAAAAACTGTTCCATAACAAAATAAACTAACCTATATTCTATAAAAATAGTATTTACTGATATTTATTTGTAATTTTACTTATTTACATTACAGCATTATGACATTCATCATTATACAGTTTTCCAGATTTTTCGCATTTGCACTCATCAGATTTGCACTTTCGCTTGCAAAAACACATTAATGTCATTGACCTTCAGAAAGATGATTTTCTAATACAAAATCGAAATGATATCACTTTATCTAGAAAATCTTCAAGCAAAATAACAATATTTTTGTTCTATTCTGTTGAACAAAACTAGATTTATTATAAATGCTTCAGAAAATAAACTTTGCTTTTAATATTTATTTTGTTATCCAAGTTTGGTTTAAACTGTGAAAATAATGTGTTAAGAAACCATTTCAACGAAAGTAAGAATCTATTAATAAAATAAAAGATTAAGCATAAAAATATTTTATTCTGTTTTATTAGAGAAAAATTAAGAACAAGTAAGGTACATGCAATATTAATTTTCATTTATTTACAATTTCTATATAATAAAGTATAGTTAAAAGAAGTCTCTGCTGGACTTGTTAACCACAGCGAACCATTTATTGTTGAAATTTTAATGTGATCTTCTAATGATTCATTTGCTTAATTCCAAAGAACAATTTATAAAGTATATATAATTTAGCTTTCACTTACATTATTGTTTATACTAACTATTTAATTAAGCCACCCAACCTGTCTAGTGGTTAGCATAACTGACTACGGATGGGGAGGACCTCGGCTAGGGTATGAATGTACTTTCTTTCTCTGTTTCTTGTCCTTTTCTCAGATGATGGATGAATGTGGCCCACCCTATAAACAGGTTTCTAGTGGTGTGGCGTGGGCGATGCTACTCGTACCTCCGTGACTTGGTTCACAGGTGCCCACCCACCGGGTAACGATAAAATGAGTAGCAGTTTCCGGCCTTGTTGCGGCAAATGGGCTAATGTACTTACTTGCTCAAGGGTGTCCACCATTAGAAATAAAAAAAACTAATGCTAGAACTTTATATGAATACTATTCTAAAAATAAAGCTTTATTTTGCTGAAAAAATGTTTAGTATTAGAAGAGATGGGTTGGTATAAATTCTTATAGCTAAAAACACAGGAATTTCCTGGTTTCACATTGAAAATATCTTACATTTAGGACTATAAAATTTAAATAAAAATAAATATATATGAATATATTGTTTCGCGTAATAGTTTTTATATTGCATTTGAACTTTAACACAAAAATTCTTATTTGAAATTAGTTGGGTGCTATAACAGATTCCCAATGAACTCATTTTTTACTGAAGTTTGTTATTTTAAATACTTTTGCATAAATATTATAAGGCATTTTTGTACAAGGCATTTATAAACAAGCTCTACTCCTTGTTATAAAAGAAATTGGCCAAAAACTTACCATATAAAGCTGCCACACATGACAGAATTTAGGCAGCGATAGCCACAAAAGAAAATATTCAGAATGTTAAATATTTTCAAATTCAGTATTTCAAAAAAAGAATATGCATTTTGTTTATGGAAAGTATTTTTAAATCTAACATTTTTGTCTTTATTTTCTAGTATAAAGTTATAAGGAAAACATCTAACAAATGATTTCGTATGAACAACTGAAATATAACACATTATATTAGGTATTTCAGAAACCATAATTTAAGTTGTTAAATACTTTAACTTCGGTAAATTAATAGTTTTAATTTTAAAAAAAAGATAATTTAAAATTGTCAAATATTTCTAAAAATTATTAAAATTATTGAATATTTCAGTCCATAATAGATATCAAGCTTTACGTGCTTTTTTATCAATTTTTTTCAGTATATGATTGCCTTATATGTAATAAATGCTGATGAAATCTTGAAATAAATATTTTTTAACAGTATTTAACAAAAATTGCTAGAAACTTAAAAAAAAAAAAATTCTAAAATTTCAAATAATTTTGGAAATTAAGTCCCTAATAAATATTTTACAATATTTTTAACAAGATATGTGCTAATTTCAATAGTCTTTCATTCAACAAGCTGAAGTTGTTTAGTTGTGAAGTTGTTATCGATTGTACTGCATTTGATTTATAGGGATTTTATATACACACAATATTTATATTTTTTATTACAATTACATCAAACATTAAAAATTAGATGACACATGGATAAGTTATGTATAGTACAACAGTTGAAAAAACAGTTTGAATCTTTTTCATCTCATTTCAAATGAATATTTAAATTTTTCACATCAATTAACATTTAAAATATTAAACACAAATTTCTAATAAATGTATAAGAACAAAGAGTACATAATTATTTATTTTCTAATGTAGAGATTAGAAATAAATGACATATAATAATTAACATATTATTTCAATATTCATTCTCTTCAATAAAGTTCAGATTGTTCAATTCATTTTGAAAACTTCATATGAACACAAATTACTAAGAGGTCTTGATTTTAAAAAGTAATTCTTTAAATTTCAGTTTAAAATAAATTGTTTTAGTTCCATTACAGCTTTATTTCTATGAATTTTCAGTAATTAAATAACAATTGATATACAGAGGTATATCAATAAAAGTATTACAAATAATAACATTTTTAGAACGATTTCGGGGTCGTTTAATTAATGTTTAAAATGTAAAAAACTATTTTTTTTAAAAGTTCGATCTAATAGCCTTTTTTCTGGACTATAAGTCTGCTTCATGGTTTCCACGATAGTAGAGCGTTTCGTAAAATTTTTCCAAGGATATTGCTTTCCATTACTTTCCAGAGGGCATCTATCGTGGTTAGTTTGCGTTTAGAAACAGCTCTTTTTAACAGACCAAAGGCACAATAGTCCATAGGTAAAACGTCAGGAAACTTAACAGAAATATGTTGAAAAGGTATACAGTGGCACAAACAACTGAAGATACACCTTACTTTTTTTTTTATAAATTCTACTTTCAATCGAAATAACACATTAACTAGAAGTTTAAACGTAATTTTAGGTTTAATTAACAATAAAAATAAAGAAAAGTCAATGACAAAATTCTAAAGGAAAAAATTTCAGAGGCATTTCATATTAACATAGGCAAATTTCTACCTCATAAAATTGAGGATACACCAATTAAATTTTTGTTATATATCACATACAAAGACAGTGTTAATATTTGGTTTCATGTCCTTCGGCTTTTATAATGTCCTCCAAATGTCTTATTACAGATTCGACCTATTTTTGGTGGTGTCTGGAGATATTTTATCCCATTCTTCTTGTAACACTTGCTTTAAATGGGCTTTGTTCCTAATTTGGTGTTTTTCGACCGCTGTTTTGTGTGTGGGCCACAAATTTTCTATGACATTGGTGTAAAGGGTCTGTTGTGGTGAGTACAATTACTGTTTACAATGAAAAAGACACCACATTTTGACATTACGTGCCGTATGTTTGAGGTCGTTGTCATGTTGGAATATAAAATTTCCATCTTAACCCGATTTTTTTGCACTTTCTTTAAGATTGTTGCGAAGTATATCTATATAAAACTTATGATTCATTATGTCATCTATAAAAACTAAATTTCCTAACCCATTTGAAGTCATACAATGCCAAACCATCATCATGTTTAACTGTAGGAAGTAAATTTTTTGGATCCAAAGCAGTGTTCGGCTTTCTCCAAACGCTCTGACAACAATCGCTTCCGAAAATGTTGAATTTACATTCATCATTAAATAAAACTTTCTTCCAAAATTTATCTGTCTTCAATTGATGAGTTTTTGCAAACTCCAAACGCTTTTTCTGATTTTGTAAGCTTATACATGGTTTCTTTTGAGCAACTCGACTGTTATATCCAGCATGTCTAATCACATTTCTCACAGTTTCAGCATTTACACTTTTGCCCATCATTCGAGAAGTTTTTGCAGCTAGCTTGACTGCACTTAGTTTAGGATCAATCTTGGTATCTTTCAAAATTTTCCTTTGGCTATATCACTCGGAATACTTTTCCTTCCTCTCCCACTTTTATTTTCAATTAATCCATCGCTTTTAAATTTTCCAATGATTTTCTGGACACACGAGTTGCTTCTGTCGACAATTTCAGCTATTTCATGATAAGATTTTAATATCTTAAATAGCCTTAATGTAAATTTTCTTACATGAATACTGGTCTCTCTCCAAGGAGCTATTTTCCATTTAAATTTTCGACTTTAAATTCACAGAACCAACTTCAAAAGACAAAAATAACAGTCCAAAAAGTTTAAGATAACATTGCCTAAACTTAGACTATTATAGTAGCAAACAGAATAAAAATTTAATGCTAGTTAAGCAATTATTTTATTGGTGCATCCTCAATTTTTTGAGGTAGAAATTTGCTTATGTTTATTTGAAATGCCTATGAAAATTTTTCTTTTAGAATTTTGTCATTGATTTTTCTTTATTTTTAATGTTAATTAAACCTTTTGTTATGTCTAAGAATAAAATTCCGTTTGCACTTCTAGTTAATGTGTTATTTTGATTGAAAGCAGGATTTATAAAGTAAAAATAAGGCGTATCTTCACTTGTTTGTGCCACTGTATATGCAATACCTGTATTAGTCTTCATTTTTTCAAGGAATGCAGGGGTCGTTTTCGAAATATGACTCGTAGCTTTGTCTTGATGAAGTTTCATTCTTTGAAAGTCATTAGGAAAAAGAAGTGTTATTATACATACACTCTCTTAACGTTACTGTCAGTCTGTACCGCAGTTTAAGTATCTGTAAGCAGATGTCATGTTACCAATACCCACTATTATGCTAATTGCCAAAATAATTATAACGATAATCAGAGCTGCAAATATATTAAATTTTAATGCAGTTAAAGAAACGCTAGCTATTGGTTTAAATACTTATAAAGTATTTCGTTCTATTAATAGAACCTTTAATAAATAAGAAATTAAAAACATGCCAATTATTAGACTTACATAAAAATAACAAATTTAAGTTATTGATACTAAACATAAAATAATTACATAACATAAATTAAGTTTAAAATTTGAGAATAGATAAAATAAAATAAAAATACTCCAATTTAATAATACATTGTCATTACTAACAAAAAATTTAGTAAACTATAATACCAAGGACAATAAGAGTTTTTAACCAAAACTATCAGACACCAGAGTTTGAGTTTCAGAATCTGGTGCTTTTAAAATACTTGGGATACGCTCCCTTTGACGAAATGGCATGCGTATACAATAAGTTAATAATTTGATTATGAATATAGAAATGCCAGATCGGCCAAATAAAATTTTAAGTGTGTTAGTAAGTAATGGTATGCCGGTAAGGCATAGCAGAAAAAATAAAATTGAAGAAAATAACGCACAAATATTTTAAATGAATGATAAATATGGTGATAAGAAAAATGATATAGAACTGTACTAAACTAAAACTTAAAAGCACTGAATACATAAATTTAAGTTTGTACTAGGGTAATAGTTACCTATTTATAATTAGCTGAAAAATATCGTTCTATTAAAAGACAGATTCAATCCCTCATGTTCTTCTCTAGAAGATATTGTACTGAATATTTTAAAGAATGCACTTTCTGAATGACAAAGGTATATTATATCCAATACTTTTAAGAAGCAAGCATTTTTAGAGATTAACTAATAATACTGTATAAAATTACATGTAAATCAAAGTAAATGCTTTGAGCATCCCTTCACTGTTTAGTTTTTTATTCCAAACAGTGAAATATTTATTTCTACGAAAATCAAATTAGGTATAATAAACTGCTTTTCTATTTCAGAAATTTTCGAAATTAAATATTTTTCAATGGGAGATTCCTTAACGTTAAGATCAAAAAAGAGAAATATTAAAGTGATTTCTATTTAGTTCATTATTTTATATACTTGTTTATTTGTTTGCAATAAGTTTCCAGCTGTTTATTTTACTTATATTGAGCCATAATGAAATCTTTTATTTGTTTTTATGAAATAACTTAGAAATTCCTGCATCATTTTCTTCACCATTTTTAACGTTTTTCAACTTGCCGATTTATATTTTGTAGGTATTTTTTTACATAAAGAAGACTGTGACTTCCAATCATTTTGCTAGTAAGCGTATTTTAATATATGATACTTTTTATTTTCTCTGATAAAAGTTAAGGTAACCATAGCTAGATAATAACAGGCGTTGCGCTCATTTCCGGAGGTGTTCGATATCTGATTCAACCGTGATAGATATAATTAGATATTTTAAAAGAATGGGATCAAATGCCTCACTTCACTTAGATATGTATCACATTAGAAATTCAATTAAATAAACAAACTATTACAAAGAAACCACATCAATTTTTCTGCATTAAATGATAAGAATTATTTATTTAAAATCACAAATGTAGATGTTAATCCAAAGCATTAAATATGTAAATCAAGCATTAAATATACAACACATAATAAAAATACGAGACGCCTATTAGAAGTCTGGCACATTCTGATGCTTAATATTGCTCAAATTAAATAAGAGAGAGTTTAATAACATTAATAATTAAATTGATTCAAAAAGTTTTGGGGCTCTTATCAATGAATAGCTATATTTGAGCTTTTTGTCTCATAGAGTATCCACAAAACAATCATAACAATTAATGACAATCCATTCACATAGTTATTGCAGCGGATATATTACTGATCTTTTGGTAATGATTTTGACATAAATTATTATAAACATATTTACGGCGTAAGGCAGTTGTACAGTATTTTAACATTAACTATGTAAATTGCTTTCATTTTTAATCGATAGTGGGCCGTATTCCATTGCTACAAAGGATGAAATCCAAAAAACTCCCAAATACACCACCCGACAAACATGTATGCAGAAGTGCAACATTCATCTCGTCTTTCAACAGTGACTGCAATCGAACTCATGAATTTCTGCTCTGTAGAGCACTGGCCTATGAGCCATCATCAGTACTGAACTCTTTTCATCTGCACGCATTCTATGTTTTTGCATAGGCAACTGTTAAGGCAGCGTAGCCTGTTGGAAACCGCTAACTGTGTGAGAAGTTCTCCCCTCCCCCTCCCTAATTCTTTTCATTTGAAAAAGTGTTGTTAAAATATTATGGCATGAAAATTAAGAAATGTTTAAACTAAAAGAAAGAAATTCTTTGGAGCATAATATTTCATCAAGATGATACTTGAATTGGTCGCTGTGAAGTTAGATCTACACTTCAGACTTGTGATTCTCAACCACTGTGCCATGCCACTTTACTGCACCGTCAAGTTTTAGAAATATATATAGTAAAAATTATAATGCTTCTTGTTATTATAAATAAAGTTTGTTTAAATCAACGAAAAGTACGCTGTTAAAGAAAACTTCTTATTATAGTTAATTATCATATTTTTTACAGTTAAAAACTGTTTTTATCTTCGATAACTACGATCTTTCATAAAGTGGAATATTTACCGCAAGTGAAGAAATTTCAAATGTTAGAGCTAAAATTACAATTTTCTACTTTATTTTCGTGAATTCAGATTTTCAGTATTAACCAAAATAAAAATGGAACGAAAATGTTAAATGCACTAGACCATATAAGAGTAGTCATTTTTACGAGCAAATATGGATAAAATTCTTAAATAACATGAGCATTCATTAAAACGATCCTGCTTATTGCATTGAAATCAATCCCTTAATAAACGTGCTATTGTTTTTGTCATACATATTATTTTATTTTACATTCAAAATTATTATCATATCAGTTTTACAAAGTTATTAGGTAAGTAAACAGCTTTTGAACTTATCTTTTTCTTTGTTTGTCACCAAATTCTAAAATCATCAAAAGGGTGCTGTGATAAAAAAGCATTTGAGAACCATTGCTTTAAAGGAAAAACGATCAAAAAACTATGTTCAATTAAATGTGAAAATTAAGCGTATAAAAGGGAAGACTACATAATTCATTACAAGTGGATTCATCGCATTTAAAAGAAAAAGCACAATATGAAAAAATTATTTGTGATATATCGACTGATATTTTTCATAATTTGAGCATCATGAAGCTATGTCAAAGATATATCTAGCTTAAAAGATGAAACATTATTACCGGTCTATTCTCTCATTGGTCTTTTTTATGAGATATGATGACTTATCGAAAAATAATGTTCAAAATGTCATATGAAGAAAAGACGTGTCAATTATTTTTCTTCCAGCTGTACCTCATCCTTATTCTTTCCTATTTTTATTTATAAACTTTTTTTGAATATGTAAGTCTGTTTATCTTTAATTGTCTTTTGATGACATTTGATTGTCTGACAAATTTTTGTGTGCTTACAAATTCGTTCAGAGGCATATACGCTTCTGAACGACGCGATTTTCAATGTTTAAAGAAACTGAAATAAAAATTATTCTGAAAAAATCAAAATGATCTTAGAAAATACATTAGAATAGACAACCTAATCATTAAAGGCAATGAAACATCCTATTTTCTCCCGGTATTTTTACTGATAGTCACCTATATTCATGACACCAGAAAAATCCTAAACATCCATCCCGACGTATTTGCATGCAAAAAAAACAGAAATTTAACATCCATCCCACATGTTCTACAGTGATTGATTTTCAAATAGAGCAGATTGTTCATTTCGAAGAGCATGGCCTACCACAAGACTAGAACTTAGTACATAATGAATCAATTTAAAACTATGAGTAAATTGAGCTATCAATTAATGAAATACTTATTAATGATGAATTTCTCCAACTTAACTTTTAACAAAGAATCGGTTTACGTGAAAGCCTCAGTTGTTCTGGAGGTGAAAACTTTCAAGTTGGTTTTTGTCACTCTACAGTCATTTTGTGCTGATCACAAAATGTAAAATTCCTACATGTTAAGTGAATTGAATTAGACATGCATATAAGTTACAAAATTTGAAATTTCGAGTAATAAACTATGCAAAAAAAAAATTCAAACATTCAATTATGCAATAGAAAGTAAAAGCAAATTTATAAATTAAAATATACAGTAGAAGGTAACAAAATATGCACAAATGAAAGTAAGTACCAACACATAAACTGTCATTCAAGTTGCATATATATTTATAGATATAGATTTGTGATATGTATAGTGTCGTCTTCTACATTTTATAATCTTAGAGTGGTGCTTTTGTTTGGAAACAACTCCCAACAAAGTAGTCTTCCCCATTTTGTGGAAATCTGTAAAAAGAACAGGAAAAAGGGTAATTAGTACACCATTGCAGTTACTTAAAGCCAGAATAAATATAAAAAAAAATGTTAAATACGAATTGTTCAAATTATTATGCAGTTTTAACAATAAAAATTTAACATAATATTAATTCAAATGATGGTATAACTGAAATCAGTATTCCTTTAAACCTGACCAGGTAGTTTAATTCTTCCTTGTAACACATAATACAATGATAAACAATTATACGGTATCAACATAACTTTTAAAATTTATTTAAATTCCCTAATCTTGTAAGTATGAGCCTTTTATTTTATAAACAAATTTTTTCTGGTATAACAATTTATTTGAGGAACATGTTTTATAAATGTCTACTTAAAGTTATAAAGGAATCTAAGAGGTGTCATGTGTGTTTCCTCTTAATTAAATTAAATAATAAAACCACTTACTATATTGTTAAAAATGAATTGTGATAAATTCTTAGAGAGTCTTAGTAAGTCATTTGCGAAAGTAAAAGAAAACTATGGCAGGACATCCAAGACAAGAGACTCCTTGAATGCTTTCAGAAGGAATCAAGTCTTTTTCGAGACTTTTACCCACCTTCAGAGTGTTGGTGCAGCTAAAAATTGCTAGATCAGTTCGGAAACGAAATTTTTTATAGTTCTACCCTTTCTTCTGGCAATTTCCTCATTTTAACTAAACTGAGAGTACTTTTTAATGATAAATGTTTTTGAGGTAATAAAGTAACGTTTTGCACTATCTTTTGTCTTTTATTTTAATTTGTTTGCTAAAACATTAAATTTTTCCTAAGTAAATCTGTCCTAGATAAGAATTTATTTGAAATGGTTTTCTTATAATTGGAAGTCACAGCAATTTTTGCATTTTAAAAATGATGCGTAAGGAAACAAAGTAAATATTCTGATTTTTTTTACATTTTGTATTTTTTTATTAAAGTAATTTTTTAAATTAAATTTCTTATTTTTGTGTTCTCTATATTTTATACTACTCATTTTTCTGCCACTTCAATTGCTGTCCTGTGGCATTGCGCAGCATAGGTAGCTAGCTATAGCTGTATGTGAAATTCAATCTGCGTTTGACTCAGTGCCTATGCTTGTAAGACCAGTTATTGCTATCAGAGGGAATTATTCTAAGTACTGATTTCTCAGGATGTATGCTTCAAATTTAATGAAAATTTAATCTTAATATTTCCTGTATCATATATTTGTCCAATGAAAATTATTTTGTTATTTGTATTTTTTACTTGTAAGGTAATTCTGATAACGAGTCGTGCACTTTTTCATTAGTAAATTTGACTGATAAAATATTCAATAATTCATGGTAACCCTTTATGTCCCAAATTATGATATCTTTAAAAAATTTATGCAATATATTTTTTTATGCTCAGTTTAACTGTAGAAAGACACATAAAAAATTTAGATTCATTTACAATAATTATTTTTATTGTATTAACACATAATATTTTACGCGACTTTAAAGTCCCGTCGGGATTTATGTTTATTGCATTGCCATTATATCCATTACTATGAAGAAGAAAAAATATTTTATATAAATGAAAAGTAAAATATTTTTATACAATTAATTATGGTACTGATAAAAGCAGTTCTTTCTTTTATTAACACAAAGAAATACTTTGCATAATGAGCGCTGAGAATGTGGGAGTGACTCAATTTTTTTCGAAGCACAAAACTCACATCGTCCTCTATTTTTTACAAATACTGGGCAATGTGCACCTTTGTTTTCTTGTTATATGTCATCAGAAAAAAGAAAAATTTTCTGTCTTGCATTTTTATCGAAGTGGTAACTCACTTATCTCTCCAGAATCTGATTTAGGTCTTCCCCTTTTCTTCGAAGGCACTTTTGACATTGTTATTAGACCTTGTGTTACCCTTCATTTGTATTCTAGAAGAGGTATTTTATCCTGTATGTCACAGTAGCAAATATACGAGTTTACCATTGCAATTTCTGTAATACCGAAAATAAGACGATGCCACCACATTTTGGCCTTTCTATCTCTATCATACAGTGATTTTAGCATGTCACATTTATCCACGCCTCCCATATGACTATTATAATCTCTTACCATTGTAGGAGCTGGTATATCCATAATTGAAGCATCTTTTTGTTTTCTTTGAATTTTACAAATTTCAGTTCCATGATAATTAGACAAGAAAAAAACACAGCGGTTGAAGTATGAGATTCCTTGGTCTGTTACGCGACAGTCAAAACCACCCCTTTTCAAAGCTTTGTCCACTGCAAGAGATGGTAAACCTTTACGATTACTTCTTACAGTTCCACAGGCATATATATCAAGATATTTCAGATATTTATACAATTCCACAGAGGAAAAAAGTTATCCATCATTATGATAAAATTTTTATTTACAAGAGAGTTTGTTAATTTCTGAACTATACTCCCTTCTAGACCAAATCTTTTGAATTCTGAATCATCTTTTCCTTGATATACTTCAAATTCATACATGTAACCCCTGACATATCTGAACGACACCATAGTTTGTATCCTCTTTTTATTGGTTTTTTAGGATTGTACTGAATGAGCGTCGAGCGTCCTTTGAATAATATCATGCTTTCATTCTATACTTCGTGTTTGATGAGGCATTCTCAGTGATTGAAAATTTTTATTTAGTTTATTCATAAGTGGTCTAATTTTATACAGTCTATCAGTATTTTGCTTTGGTATTACTTTATTGTCATTTACATGCAAGTTACCTAATATCTGGAAATACTTATTCCATGAAAGAGTATCAGGAACAACAGGTACTGAATAATCTATATCACTGCTCCAATAATTTCGTACTCGAGGTAAACGGTGGTAGCTAAAACATATTTAGTCCCAAAAACCCATAAAATTCCTCTTTAGAAATAGGCTTTATATTCCTTTGCTTTTAATTTGAATAGAGGTTTGCTTGAAATACATGTATTTTAAGTACATGTATATTATTTATAATTTCATCGTCTAAAAATGTTAAAAAAAAAATCAGTAGCCAATGTTTTACCTTCGAAAGCTGATCCACGCGTTCCATGAGATAAGCTAAATATAGGAATAGTTGATGTACTATCTCTTTTCTTCCAAATTCTTTTTGGTGTCATTTCTTCATTTTCAGTGTCTTCATTTGAATCGCTTTGAGAGTCTGAGGTGTTATGAAATTTAGTTACATTCAAACTTTGACTATTTGTTTTATTTTATTCTGGTGAATCTTCGTCAGAACTACTGTCCTCTTCTGATGTTTCAACATCAGATGGTAATTCATCCAAGATAATTTTAATTTCTTCTGGCGTCAAGCCTTTTCTTCGTCGATACATTATTCTAAAAAAACGGAAATCGAAAGTATTTTGTAGAAGGGACAAAAACTTTAAAAATTTGTGAATATTCGATGACAAAGCAAAAATTCATTAAGAAATGCAATACTTTAGGATAATTGAATATATTCAAGTGCTAAATATAATATATAATAAAATGCAATAATAAATCCATTACAAAAATGTATTCAATTTTCACCACGACCTTTATAACCCACGGGACTTCGAAGTCCTGAAAGAACAATAACAGGTTGTGTTACAAAATTTTCACTCAATTAATTATATTTTTAATTAAAATTACAAGAAATTTCGTAAAGAATATGTAAAAAAATATAAAGTACATACCATAAAGTACATATTCTGTTGTTACGAAGCTTGGAAGTACGTCAATAGCTTTCTTGCAAAATGATCTTCAGACTGAGCGTATACCGAAATTGTTTACCCATATTCATTCGGAAAACAAAAATTCGGAACAATAATGGGCTTGCAATAAATATTACTGGCCTTCTGGTAAAAACTTCTTTTCAATGTTTTCAAACAAGCGAGAAGTCTTGCAATTTGATGTTAAAATGTGATCTGTGTAATTTGTCTACATTAAAAAAGATATGTGCAATTTTTCTATAACTGTTCAAAAGCAATGGCAGTAACATTTGTAAGGTAATCCCTATATAATAAAATGTTATAATTCAAACCTTCAAATACAAAAAAGTAAAGAAGAAAATTATTCCACGGTGGTAAACAAAGCAATAATGATTTTTTTTCGGAGATTATTGCGGCACCTAACTCTTAGCGTCAATGAGACTGCATTAAGGGGAGGGGAGTGAAAAACGCTGCTGAAGGAGAACCAAATACCTTTGTACAAGCAGGAAGTAGTTGTCAAGAGCAAAGTACATATACCTGTACAACAGAAACCGGATATTAATCCATGAAGATCGTGGAAAACACCGATGACTTTTTATTTGTAGAATACTAAAAAAAATTTTTTGCTGAGCTATTTACAGCGGATAAGTTTGTTTGAATTTGATTTGTTTTTATTTTAAAAAGAAGACTGTTTTCGATTTCATTATTGTATGGAATTTAATAAAGTGACATTTTTTTTTAAAGTTTATTTTCACGTTTTTATTTTATTTTCAATATTTTAATTATTTCCTTTTTGCCATTTTCGAATTATATTGGGAGAGGATTTTGATTAGCGAGAAAATAATCCATGTTAAATATTTAAACTCATTTTGATAGAATCAGCTCAGTTTTTTTTAAAAAAAGTGTGACTCCAGTTTTAGTGTTGAGTATTGGTAAAAAACGCACTGCATTTCAACGATGAATTATTCTAAATAAAAGAGATTATTTTTCATATCTATAATATAACTAGAAAAAATTTTCGACAGATTTTTTTTTTTAGCAGCGCAATTTCATAAAGTATTCAAATATATGCCTTATCACTTATTTGCGTTGTATCGCAGTTTTTATTTTCTGAAACATTGAAAACATGATAACATTTAAACCAAGAAATTTATATACATGCTTGTTTTTACTCATTGATTCCAAGAAGCTCCCATATTTTAAAGTAAAGTACTCAAGTAATTGATACAAACATGAAATAAGAGCTGTCTTTTTTCTGAAAAGTTTTAATTTCATACTGAACATACAAAATCAATTACATCTACTCTGGAAAAATGGCGATAGTCGTGGTATATATAAATTGCATTTTAATGGATACTTTAATCAGAAAAGTATATTTAGGGTAAAATTGCTTTTTTAATCCATTCTTAGAGTTATTATTTATATTTTGCTAATTAATTATATTCGTTTTTTCTGCTCATGTGTCACTCGATATCCAGCGCTTTAGAAATATTGCCATCATCTTCTTTTGGTGTTTCAATGTCCTTTTTAGAATCAGAGTAAGCAGCCAAACGTTTATCTCTATGGCCTTCTGTACAGCATAAGATTCCTCATCTTGTATGTAGATATGTGTAATGGTTACGAATCCCCTTTCAACTATATGTTTCAAGCTTTCCTTTGTATTTAAAAACTAATTGTGAAGCAACAGATAAATCAAACAGTGGATCATATAGGCATTATAACATGCAACGATACCTGTCGACTGCGATAGTAAATAATGTTAAGCTCATCAGATTTTGAACAGTATTTTTATTACATTTTAATGTGATTTGACCAAAGTTTTATAGTTTTTAACACTTTTGAAAGATATAAATGCGAGTATAAATATTTTGAGAGTTTAGGTATCAAATTTATTTAGTTGTTTGACACACAAAAAGAAGTCTGTAAGGTAAATAAAGAGGATAAATTTATTCCTTTTCTATTAAACTAACTCCACTTAGAAAAATAATTTTACATTTAGTTCTATGAAAGCTGAGCTGGAAGTTGAATGTAGCAGTCTGGTTTTTCGATTAACAATTTGTGCTTTAAACTCCGAACTCGAATGTAGATAATATCGCATTGTGGATAACCCAACTTTCGTAGGCTGTTGTGGAGCTTTTTAATAGTCCCCGCCGATTATTGCTTTCTGAAAAAACTTTCATGTGTATTCACATGTCGCAGGAAGTTCATTTAGTAAGAGAGGACTGCAAACTTCACAAGATCAAATTCCGACAAATGTGAAAGAATATACTTAACTCCTGTTCTTCAACAGTGTTCAGAAAGTTCTAAACCTTCCACTCTGAAGAGCGTGATCATACCACTAGGCCAGGGGTCGGCAACCTGCGGCTCTTTGGATGTGAAGCTGCGGCTTTAGTTCCATACGCAAATATTATTTATTTTATCAAAAATATATATATATAAATTGTTCTGAATAGATTAACAAGGTTTAAGCATCAATTCTATCTCTTAGACACTTGTACACGCTTTTCACCGCAGCTCTCCTCCATGATACACGTAGTCACTGTCGTCAGTCCGTCGCAAGCTCTCGAATGACACCGTTGTCGGATGTTTCTATGTAGGTTTTAATTCGCTTTCGACGCTTGTCAGTTTGGCCTCTTCACCAGTGCTTTAGCTGTAACGTATTGTTTTTTGTTTAAAATAAAAGAGTTAGAAGTGAATTATCTTTTCAAAGTTATGTATGTACATGTATATAATAATAACAATAAAAAAGAGGCAATAACGATTCTTCTGAGCAAAGTAAAGCACGAGATTCTTATGTTTCACTGCATAATACACCAAAAAGCGCTTTGTGCCCGGCCAAAATAGTTGAATTCATGAATTTGATAATCAAGATTGTTAATAGCATCTTGTCAAAAGCACTCTACTATCGTCAATTCTTAAGCGAAATGGAGACGCAGTATTCCGACCTTCACAATAAAGTGCAATGGCTTTCCAAAGGAAAACGTTTTGCTTGGTGCTTAATAAATACATTCTCTCTCCTAAATGAAATAAAAACATTAATTACCCTGAATTAGAGAACAACAAATGGTTGCTAAAAGTTTACGGTGGATATCACAGCGATATTAAATTAAATGAACCTAAAACTGCAAAGAAATTTAAACCCAGCACATGTTTTGGTAGAAGAATTTATTTGTTTCAAGAGAAAAATGAATTTCTTTTGCAGAAGGTATTCAGAGCAGAAAATTACTTTCAATTTCGACAGCAATATTTTGATTAAACCAGGGCAACTTTTAACACGAATTACTTCAGTTATATATATATAACGATGAATTTGCTGAGAGAAATGAGCAATCCAAAACCAACAAAACCATCCTAATATTCATAGTAAATCCTCTCAACACAATTAGTAATAAAATCCTCATTGAGCCACTTGGGATTGATACTGAATCTCTAGAAATGCAATTTATCGATTTAAAGCTTTGTAAGCGAAGTAAAGCTTTGAGGAGTGGAAAATTTACAAAGATGAAAAGCAAGATGGAAGAGTTGGAGGTCAAAAAATTGTAAGTAGAAATTGTATGTACGTAAGGCAACAAAAGTGGACAGCTTCAAAAGAAATGCTGCGAGTTGAGGCATTTATATTCGACTTATGAAATAGTCTCCCAGATTGTTACAGTGAGATGAAGAAGTTGGCATTTGGAGTGCTGGCTATCGTCAGATCGACATATTCGTGCGAATAAGCGTTCTCTTGCATGAATATAATTAAAAGTAAAGTTAGAAGCCAACTATAACAAATGAAAATTTAGAGTCATGTTTGAAACTTAAAATCACAAGTTATAAGCAAAATTTATCCAAACTTTCTAAAATGATGCAAAGCCAGCTCTCTCATGAATTTGTTTGCTCGTACGTATGTAATTGTTTTTTTATTTTAAGTATAAATTACATTGTTTAGCAAAGTTTGAATATCTCTACTTGATTAATCATGCAAAATCCGTCCCTCCCATTGAATTCGTTTACTCAATTGTTCGATAATGAAGTACAAGTTAGTGTTGTAAATAAATGTTTATTTGTTTAAATTTTTGCTTAAATAATCAATAATTATCTAATAGCCATATATATATTATTAGTTGTGAAAAAACACTACTTATATATGAATAAATAAGCTAGTTTTTTTTATCAAAAAACTTTATTTATGCCAGTACTATTTATTGTTGGTAAGAAAAAATTTTGTGGCTTTTTAAAAACTTTTGTAATTTTGTAAATTGTAAATTTTGAATCTTCAGACTCAAAAGGTTGCCGATCCCTGTGCACTAGGCTACGGTGAGCCCAGGCGTAAATGTTTGTATGGTTTTGATTGTTTGTCGCTCAAAATTCATTTCTTGCCCACGAGACTAATTATACAGGGACCTGTGGATTAAAGTGGATTCCAAACCACTACAAACATCCATGCCCAAGATGTCATTCAAACCCACGAACAGTTGAACCGAAGGCAAGAACACTTGCCATTTTGCTGCCTGATCGGTAGATGTTTGTAGGGATTTGGTACCTACTTTAAACTATGATCCCCGGTCTAATTAGCCTCTTTTATCTGGATACCAACCTTCCGGAGTATGCAGCAAGGGAGTATCTGAATTCAGCCTGAGTTGCCGTCTTATTCCTTCGTGTGCAAAATGACAAATAACTGTCATTTGTACTCGCGGTAACACGGGGCAGCCCTTGGCTGATGCCGAATTCGTGGTTAGAAATTGTTGCCATAGTCTATGAATCGCAGACGGAATCACATCCAGCCATTTCTATCTGACTTTGTCTTGCCTCCAGTTCGAGCTCGATTTCGAGCTATTGGGAAATAGCTCGAAATCGAAATTATTCGGTTACAATTTCGCTATTCCAGATTTCTAATCTCAGACACCCAGTGACAATTGCCACCTTCCTCTGAGATATCCATTTTTATGCTCCTTGCAAATAACAGACAATAGAACCACTATTTGTGCAATTTTTTTTACTTACCAACCTATTCAAATTTCTTTGACATTGGCTTTTTTTAGATAGTTTTCAATATTTTTGTGATTTTTCTTTAATCTTTGTAACCAATGTACTTTTTCAAGATATCTGTAAATACATATTTTGATATATTTCTCTATTGCTCATTTAAATTTTCCTAATAAACGTCATTCATTGAAGCTCAGGTATGACATCATCCCTGATCATGATTGGAGGCGCTTATGGATAGAAGAGTATTCCAAGTTTATAACTTTAAGGTACTGTCCGGGACGTATCTGCACAATTATGTATGTATATACTTTCCGCGGTTCCAAGTACTTTTTCGTAGACATTTTCCAGTATTTACGTGTTGTAAGGGAGAAAACAGGTATGCGTGTAAATGACATCTTCCATCATTCAGCTATGACTGGATTCAAAACCAATCCCTTTATCAATATGACAATATATTTTCACTTATCTCTTTCAAATGATAATTTGCAATTAGACTTCTTTTCGACAATTTATTTAAATATCGGGTTCAGAAGCAGCATTTTAGTCATGTATCTGCAAACAAAAGATCTTTAGCAAACAACTCTCGACGAAGGATAAATCTCAGACTGAATATTTCCAAGCTATGCCTCTTTCCATTGATAAGTTTCGCTAAATTAAAAAGTTAGTTCCTCTAACTGGTGCACAAAAACTATCAAACAAGACAAAGCAAACATTCACTCTGTTAACAACACATATTACCTATTTCATCACTGTAAATAAAATATATCCTGGAGTCAATAATATCAAGCATAGTTTAGGAACATCTGATCTGCGCAAATGCTCCAACTGAAAATGCAAATAAGTAACATTTGCAATTTCTACAGTACTGCCGGCCAATGACTGAGTGGTCAGCATACCTGAATCCTTGGCTGTTGGTCTCGGGTTCGAATCATGGTTTGGGCATGGACGTATCCTTCCTTTCTTTCTCTCTCTCTCTCTCTCTCTCTCTCTGTAGTTCTTTGTCCTTTCTTCTGAGATGATGGGTGAATGTGGCCTACCCTGTAAACGGGTCTGTGGTTGTGTGATGTGGGTAATGCTACTCGCCTCCTCGACTTAGTTTATAGCTGCCCACTGGGTAACGCTAAATGAGTAAAACAGAATACAAACTTAAGAATCTTTTTTTGAAATATTGCAATCATCAAATTGAAATTGCATTTTAAAAATGTTGTATTATGTTCTTAATATTTGCAGCCTTTTGTTATATCTGTACAAAAAAATTTACAAAAATCGGAAAGATGAGAAAAAATCATTGAACTCATAAAATTTTTCGCCCTTTTTTCAAAAACTTCAAAAAAAATTTTATTATAGGTATGCACTAATGATTGTTAAATATTTTATCATTTAAAGTTTACAACACTGGTAATAAT
This sequence comes from Latrodectus geometricus, assembly GCA_026290005.1. NCBI lineage: Eukaryota > Metazoa > Arthropoda > Arachnida > Araneae > Theridiidae > Latrodectus > Latrodectus geometricus. The sequence continues at coordinate 304,504 of JAPDSC010038220.1, forward strand.
ATTATAAGAACCAATCTTTCAATTCACTAAATGACAAAAAAAAAAAACATTAAATATGTACTGTGTGTAGACAATAATAATATGTAATTATTAAACTTTTTTCACACAATAAATTTCTATAAATTTAAAGTTTTAACCAATTAAGAATATTTTTTTTTAATTTTTAATGTCAAGCACCCTTGAGCAAGTAAGTAACATTAGCCCATTTGCCACAACAAGGCCGGAAACTGCTACTCCTTTTATCGTTACCCGATGGGCACCTGTGAACTAAGTCACGGAGGAACAAGTAGCATCGCCCACGCCACACCAAGAAAAACCCGTTTATAGGGCGGACTACATCCATCCATCATCTGAGGAATGGACAAGAAACAGAGAGAGAGAAAGCACATCCATACCCTATCCGGGATTTGAACCCAGGTCCTCCCCATCCGTAGTCAGTTACGCTAACCCCTATACAGGTTGGGCGGCTGTAAGAATATTATTTCTTAGAAAATATTCCTCTCTGAAATGATTTTTCTATTTGAGAACCAGATCTCTAACGGAATGCACCTTTCTGACAAATTCGTTTCTATCAGGCCCATCTCTTCCTAAACTGGACGAGGAATGGATGAGGAGCGAATCCAGAAGGAATTATTTTTTGTCTTCTTGAGATCCTCAGATATTTCCAGAGAATCTCATCTAACTATTGTGAAGAAACAAAATACTTTCTATGAAAGCGACTTATGTAATGAAAAAGAATCACATCTCGAGTATTTATTATGCGTTTAGTTTCGATATTCAGTAATTAATTCGATATTCGGTACTAATTTCCTACTTTGAAGTTGTTTATTGGTCCTTTATTTTGAATTTCAGACCCATTTTAGGCAAATGAGCATTTTAACTTTTTTACAATTTCTTTCTGTTTGTTAAAAAAAAAAAAAAAAAAAAAAAAGAAAAAAAAAAGAAAAGGGAAAAAAAAAAAAAAAAAAAAAAAAAAAAAAAAAGATTATAAATATTTTTTTTGTTTTAATGAGGCTTTACAATGCTTGTGAAACTCTCGGAGTAATAATTCAAATATTTAATGTATATTATTAGATATTTTAAGCAATTATATGTGCTTTATTAAATGAACAGATCAAAGATGGACAACAGTGGCCCATGGTGTGCGTTTAAATATGTACTGCCATCACGAAAAAGATAGCCTAACTGTTGAAGGGTGTTGTGTAAGGTATCCGTTATAGGTTATCATTCAAGAGTTGAATGTATTCTAGTGTTGGAAATAAAGAAACCTGAAAGCTCTCAACTGCCCACCCCAAAAAAGGGTAGCAGGCATGCAGTAGAAATGCTATTATCTGAAAATATGAATAGAAATACATGCAGTTACAGTTTAATTTTTCTCGTTGTTTAAAAGCAGCTGGTTTCAAGCCCATGACTTTTCACTCCGGATTGCCTGATCCTGGATTCCCGCCCTTGTAAACATGAAAAATACAAGTGATTTTTCCTTTAAAAAAAGTACAGATTATTTATTATATTCTTAATACACATATCAGAGTGATTTCATCACTAGACAATGGTAAGCAAGATTCACCATTGTCTAGTTAGACAGCCACACTCTTCAAAATAGAAGGTCCCGGATTCAATCCCAACTCTTATTGAGCAATGGGAAATGATCTCTTTCAAAACATAAATACAAGCCAAAGTCTATGAAATGTTCTTCCAGTACAACAACATGCGTGGAGGATGTAAAGTAAAAGCAACATGCGTGGTGGATGCTAAATTCCTTATAACAATTTTCGTATCTAAGTTAAGAGTTTCTTTAGAGTGAAATATCTATGAAAATACGAACCTTGGTGTTAACATTGTATTCTCAGAGAGAATAATCCAAATTTCAAAATCAATCGTTAGTGAATAACGTGAGAGGGCTGTTGCGTTCTGTATAAACATGTCGGAAGGATTGTACACTCGAATTTTCTTGGTTAACGTTCTTTTACTCGTGAATACGTCCCATTAATAACAAAAAGTGCTTCCAAAAAAACAGATATTTAAGTGATTTTATAAATTTTTTTAATTAAATCAACCAAAATAAGTTTTAAGCTACCCAGCACACTAAATTAAATTTGCATAGCATGTATATTTGTGTTTCCTACGTACTAATACGTATTTTAACATCTAAACCCAATACTTTTATCCAATATGAGGTTGCACCTCAAGGTTCCATTTTAAAGGTTACACTTTTTAACTTATATATAAGTAGAATCCTACATCACCTTTCACCTTCTGTTAATGGCAATATGTATATGGATAACCTGCAAATATCTTGCTAAGGATCAAACATGCGTTTAACTGAGAGACAACTACAAACATCTGTTAATAAAATAGCTGCATGGTGTGCAGAGAATGGCTTTACAATATCTCCTAGCAAGAGTTGCTGTGTCCCTTTTTTGCAAGACCAGCCTTCACAATGATCCTATTATCCATTTGAACAACACTACAATACCCGCGGTCAATGAGATGAAATTTCTTGGTGTGATATTTGACCGAATGTTGACCTTTCTTCCGCGTGTTTTACATTTGTGGAAGAAGTGTGAGCGATCGCTTAATATCTTCAAGGTATTATCAATTACATCTTGGGGTGATGATCGTTTGTCACTGCTTCAGGTCCATCAATCAATCATTTTATCTCGTATTGTTTACAGATGTGTTGTGTATGGATCTGCTTGGTCTTCTGTCTTACGCAGACTGGACACTGTTCATCACTCTACTTTGAGAATATGTTCAGGTGCATTCCACACATCTCCCGTCCATAGTCTTAATGACATTTGTAAGCAATTGCTTTTAGACGTGAGACGAATGCAGCTGTCTCTCAATTATTACGCTAAAGTTATGTCTGACATAAAACATCCTTTTCGTTTCTTGGCTTATACTCCTACTCTCGGTCTTATAACACAGCCAACCTGTTCTTACTCGAACTAAATTTCAGGGCATTTGACAGGCCTATATGATGTCCGTTTTATTAAAAAGGATTTCTTTTCACATCCACCTTGGTATTATCCACAGATTAATATTATTAATCCTTTTGCTCAGTTTAGAAAATCGGAAACAACCTCAACGGCTTTTCAACAGCTTTATCTATCCCATCGCTATCAGTATTCATCATACACGTCTGTATTCACGGATGGATCTAAAACTGCAGGACATGTTGGCTGTGGCATATTTTATGTTCATACTAGTTATGGTTACAGCCTCCATACGTCCTGCTCCATTTTTGCTACTGAAGCTAAGGCCATTCATCAAGCCCTTCAGCTCGTGAAGACAGAAAAGTTTTATAAAGTCTGCATGTACACTGACAGTTTGAGTATTTTAGGAAACTTTAATAATTGTCATCCTGTTGTGTCCCAGATTTTTGGAGCATTGGATTCCGTTGCTGGCAAGGGCTATGAAATCATTTCTTGTTGGATCCTAGGTCATGTAGGTCAAGAGGAAAATGAAAAAGCTGATGCAGCTGCTAAAACTGCATCGTCTTTACTTCATTCATCTGTCCCTCTTTTTGACGTAAGAAGGGTTGTAAAAACATGTGCTTATTTTCTTTGGCAAGAGTTCTGGAGTATGCAGGTCTCCAATAAATTACATACCATCTTTCCATACCTCATTCCATCATCAGTTTTACCGTTACGAAGAGCAGATGTTAGATTAACTCACCTTCGTATCGGACACACGCGTTTCACGCATAGACATTTATTTCTTAGTTAATTGAATCCATGGCGTGAAACATGAATGAATCATATACTGTCTCATATTTTAATTTCATGCTCTGATTTTAACCGTTTGAGTGCGGAAGAGTTTTCTTATAAATATAACATAACAAGCGAAGCGCGATAGAGCTTCGCCGCACTCAAATGGTTAACATTTACTGTTTTAAATTTTTTGCAACTGACCTTTTAACCATGTATGATTTAGTGGGGGAGTTACCCCACTGAAACCTTTTTGCCTTCTTAAGGAAAATTGGTTTCCTTTAGTTTATTTAAGTTTTGTGAATTTTGTTTTTACTTACATTTTACTTATACTTATTTAGATTTTAAATGAAATATATACATGTATTTTTGTGTTTTAAATTTTTAATGTTGAGTTTGGGTTTTGTCTAAAAGCTGTAAATTCTCTTTAAAATTTAATTTTTGGCATAGCTTGTCCTTTTTGGACCTTGCGCCACAAAACCCAACCAACCAATTAAGTTTCATAATAAGAAAGGCACAGTTTGCAGCCTATGAAAGTCACGTCTTTCTAATAACAATAAAAAGAAGTTGTAGCTATTCGAATATGAAACTTAAATTTCATTTATAATTCAGTGGTTTTAATGAACCAAATTTAAATATGCGTTATTAATTTAGGTATCTCGCAAAATTATTTGGTGACGTAAAAAAAATTGAAAATATTTAATAATAAATTTTCAACATCTAATTTTAAAAGCTAATTATATTTTTTACAATTCTCGACAATTTCATTTTAAAGAAAATGTTCGGACTGCTAGAAGTGATAATTAAAGAATGATTTAAGTTATTGATTTAATAAAAGCTTTTAAAAAATATAATTTCTCTCAAATTTTATGAATTTATTCTGTTTGTTAATTGATAGTGCATTATTTAATTGAAATTTTTTTTCTTTTTATTATTTTGGTATTTAACTTTAAAATATTTTTTTTTCAAATAAAAAATATAAAACATTTAAAATATTGATTAACATGAATTTCGGATGGTTGATGACTTAGATATAGTAAATACTATAAAAATAATTGATACTTTCAATTTTGAAAAACCTCTACAGGACTTTGTAGTAAATATATTATTATGAGAATTATCAATCTTTGATATTTTTTTACAATGCGGTCAGATAATGGATTTTGTTAATATAATCTTTCAAACATTTATATGAAATATAAAAATAATTTTCATAAGAAATTTAATGGTATACTTATTAGAAATAATTTTAACATAAATACATGTGATCTCTATCCCTTTATTAAATCATTAAAATTTATTCAATTGAGCTGAAATAGAATTTCTTAGCAATTATAAATTCATTCGATCCATGGATAATGTTTCTTAATTTTAATCCTCGATTCACTTTCTCTGATATTTCCATTAGTCTTCTTTTTCGTTCGACAGAAATAGGTAGCAAGAAAAGCATATAAACATTACGAGTTTTGGTGTATTCACTCCTTAGAGCCTACCGTAAGAACATTTTACTCAAAATAAGCTGTATTTTATTCTTGTCGCAAGACAAAAAAGAAATCTTAAAAGCAGATAATAACAAGTTTCAATAAAAAGCAGTTGTTCGATTCAATTGTATATATAACAATGGAATAAAATCTAACTTTGAACAGCGTAGCCCTACTGCTACGCAGAGAAAAAACCACAGCTTAGAAGCCATTAATAAATAAAAATTCTGAGTAATAATGAGTGTGTATCAGGACGCATTCCGTCATATTTTCTATTTATGAAAAATATCATTTTCCGTATAATCAAAATTTAATAAACTTTTCTATTAAAAGAACCATGTTATAAATTTAGTAAAATAATATAAATTTGCTTAAACTCTTAAAATGGGGACAAGTTGTAAAGTACTATTATTCTTGAAGAATCATTTTAAGCCCCAATTCTGTAAACATTAAGACACTTAAAATGTAAGATTCCAAAAGAGGAAAAACGACCTATTTTTGACAGTTACATCTCGAATATTCTCCACTATTGCAGACAACTCAAAAAAATTGATACCCTCATTTTCTGTCAACATAGAAGCATCAAGACGACAGCATTGTTTACGGTAATGAAACAGAACTGACGAAAGAATTCTCTGAGTTCTTCTTCGGATCAACCCATGTGACATGAATCTAAATCTGCTGAGATTATGAGCTCTATGTTACTCGTGTTAAAAGCAATGGCTTTTCTTGATGTCCTAATATATCGATGAACTAGTTAAGTAAAGAACTTTATTTAATTTATTTTTTAATACAAGTTTTACAGTTATTTTAAAACAAATTTAGACTCATGGTTTAGTATAAACCATAAGTCTTTTTACTAATATAGTATTGCTCCAGCTTTAAAAGTGAAGTGTAAAAAAAATTATATTTATTAAATCTATGAACGAAAAGATGAATTAAAGTAAATGAACATTATTACATTTTTATTATAAAATAAATCTGGTCCATAGCAAATAATATCAATTTGAAAGAGATAATTTTGCATGTGATGAGGAGTATATGATATGTTTCGAGTATTCCTATACTTTTGCTATAAAAATATGGAAATAATTTTTTAAAAATATAATTTCGTATATGTAGTATTGCAATATAAATAACCAGTATGTGATATCACCAAAATAATGTGGTCCGTTTCTTAAGTTACGATAAGAAAGATCTAAATATACAATATATTAAAAAATCATTTTTAAAATTGTCTTTATAACTATATTTATTAACCCTTGTATCGCTTATGAAACTAAAGCCCGAATAGCATTGTGTGTGAATAATTAGATAATTAATTTGTGCCATATAATTTATTTATGTTTAAGTCATAAGTTATATTATTATTTTAAGAATTTTCGATTTTGTACATTAAAATTACATTTCAGGATTGATACAAGTTATTATTCTGTAATTTTTAAATAAAATATTTCAAATATAAAAATTCTTATAACCACTATTTCGTGCTTATCATTATAACACATTTATATCATTAACCGCTATAAAAATATCATAACTTTTACCTCTTGCACTGTTACATTATTTGCATATTTTTATGATAATAATATCATAAAATTACCATATAATAAGTCAAAACAGATTTAAAATAAAATAATATAAATTATCTGTGTTGTGACTGTTATTATCAGATAGCAATGCAATCTAAAATTGTCATTATTAGATCGCTTAGATACTTCTCTTTAAATGAATGGTTTCTAAAAGATCCAAAAACTTCATGCATAAACTTGAAGTAGAGAATACTGTTGGTAACCATATGATTACATGAGTGGAAATGACACCGTCACCGAAAGAGACACAAAAACATAAGAGGACCATAGACTATAGAATAAAAGAATGTAATCAATGACTTAAACACAGCATAGGAGTTGCTAAAAATAATATAGAAGACATGTGGATTGACTAGCATTTTCGAACGTACTTGCCATTTCGCTGATCGTAGAAGCTAGGGAGATTTGTATCACCAAATCCACTTCAGAATTTCCAGGCTTGGCGTACACAAAAGAATTGTAGTGAGAAAAAGTCTCCAATCGAGGTGGTTTCAATGAAAAACATTTTAATTTTATATAGCCTCTATAGTAATTTCACAACTATAATACAATTTATAACCCTAATTTAGTTATTTATGTATTGACCATAGTAATATTTGTAAATAGTTTTTCTATCGTTAAAATAGATCAAATTATTGCTATACAAAGATTTCACCAATATTTTAAGAAATTTGCAAAAATTAAGCGCTATAAAATTATCTTAAATTTATAAAATATTATTTGTTATAAAATAACAGCATTCATGTCTCTATTGAAAATATGAAGGAAAAAACCTTTAAAAAATCATACTTAATTACGAAAAAAATCAGAACTTAAAACTATTCAAACTAAACAAACAAAAATTATGCTTTCCCTTTTGTAATCAACTAGAAAGTCCTTAATGATGGATTATCTTCTGCATATAATTTTTCCTATTTTTACATTTCTTAACCGACCTTTAAAAATGTAAGCAAACTAAATTTATGTAACAAACAAATTAATGTCTCCTAGCGTGGCGCCATCTCTCGGCTCCCCCGAAGATGAACCATGTTTTGCTTACAAACAAATGCTTTGTTTACATTCTCCATCTTAATTTAAATTACATCCTTCGTTGTACATATTTTGCTTATCGTGTTTTTCATCCATAATTTTATTCACTTATTTTACCGTGTTTCATACTACCATGTGAATTAGTACTAGGAGTGCTTTGCATCTTTTATTCATGAAATTATTTTGTGAAACAGACATTTTAGTCTAAATTTAGGTTGTTTAATTTTGCTTATAAAAGAGGTTATTAGTTTAAAACAAATTTCTGTTTTTATTTATATTTTAAATAAAATTTATTATGTACAGAAAAATTTTAATTAATTATCCTTTTGAAAGGTTTATGAACTAAAAATTCAAAAAGGAAAATTATTTTAAATTGTATGTTAATTATTTTGATTAAACATACGAAAGAGCAAATAAAGCATCCAAATAAAGAATTAACGTATGGTTGAAAAAAATGTATAAAATATGTTTAATTAGTGAATAGTAAAGTTTTTTTTTCATTTATTAAAGTCTTATAAAGACTACAAGTTTATAAATTTTACAATGTTAAATTGTCATATAAATTCAATGAATAGTATAAAAGGTATTTTAATTATAATAATTTTAAAAAACGCTAATAAAAGAAATTAATGAAAATTTGTTGCATGCTATTTTAAAATTTGAAATGTATGGCCCCTTAAAAGGACATCTATTTACAGCTAATAAATAGACTTTAAAAAGTGCTAGCATGAAACTTCGCATATTTCTGTCAAATTTTTACATTTACAAAGGCTCATCGTGGCTCAATGTTAAGACCGAACTCTATGGAATAGAAGTATCCGGGGTCAATACCAACCCACTGTTGAACAGGAGATGTGTGTTGGTGTTTCTGTTCTTTGATGCAAGACGGTCAAAATGGGAATTTAGGCGTTTGCTAGGTTTTCAACACGAGAATATTACCAATTAACAAATTCACCTGGAATGCAGTACGCGGACTGTATTTAAATGCTTTACAGCAGCCTTCAGTGCATTCATTATGGGGTATTAAATTTACTACTAATTCAAGAATAATTCCTTTTTAAAATTGTATACTTACGTAGTACAACTTTTATTAGTTATCATTATAGAAATACGAGGGGAACATGAAAAGTTATATTTTATATTTCTTTTATTTCAATTCTGTTCAATTCTGCACCGCAAATGTAATTTAAAAAAAATACTTAATTGAAAGTATGACAAATGATTTTGAAAATATCAGTTCGGAACTTTTCCAGACATCCTGTAAATCCACACAGGAACATTGAAAATAAAGCACCAAAAAGGGAGCATGGGATTGAAATTAAATTTAATACACATAATGGCACAGATGAGATATTCACTTGATTCCAAAATCAAGGAAATTAAAGAAATACAGTATATACAGTTAGACAAGACCAGTCTAACGGTGCAGCCTCAATAGCAAGCAACAGGCCACCTCCTGCTGCAATACATACCACCACAAGTTCCGGCATCGAGTTGATTAGACCCTGGAGTTATCCTGAGATAGATGTTCCCATAAATTTTGAGCAGCCACCTCCAAATCATGTAAAGAATGAGAAGGTGGCATCTGGCATTTCACTGGTAGCAAACATGCTGTATTGGGACAAGTCTGGGGAGTGGGCTGATCATGGAAGAGTCTGAACTTAATGTAGGAAGTCTTGATCAATTCGAGCTGTATGCGGTGGAGTATTATCTTGCTGGAAAATTGCCCCTGGATAACCATTTAGGAAAGATCCTACGTAGAGTCGAAGAATGTCATTAACATAACACTAACCTATTAAGGTTCCACTTACCACATCTAGAGTAGACCGGCTATCATAGGTTATAGCCACCCCAAGCCATTACACTTGCTGTATGGGCAATGCGTCTTGCAACAGCACTGTGAAAGTGTACTTTTCACCAGGGCACCTTCACACTCGTATGCGGTTATCATCTGTCCCCAAAATGAACCGGGATTATCACGAAACATCACGTTTTGCCAATTTCTGGTATTTCACGTCGCTCGGCCACCACTGAAGACGGTGTCGCCGATGTTGTGGTGTTAAAGGCAATACACGAAATTGGTGCTTGGATAGCAGATTCGCTTTCACAAAGCGTCTGAAAATGGTTTGTGGAAAACTGATACCCCTACGTATGTGTATATTCTGGAACGAGTAACTACGGGATCCATGGACGCTTACCGAGGTCTCTCTCCGATTCTCTCTTTTCATCATCTTCCTGGTGTCCCCAGATCTGGTACGTTGCACGTGGGTACCATCTCGTGTCCACTGCTCTTAACATGTTCTGACGCTACATTCCGAATGATCGACCAAGCAAGCAACAAGGTGCGTCGACTAGTCTGCGATTTTCAAGCCAATGATGATGCCTTAAACTGGCACAACTATGCGAAATGTCTTCTCTCATGTCTCTCTGACATTCTTCGCTTACTAATGTCCTCCTACCATCGGTACGTGATTGTCACGTTTCTGAATCTTCCACTCTGCGCCGGTTTATATTGAGACTACTTCTTAATTATAGTGCCTCTGCCAATTGTGTGGTTATGCACATTGACACAAAACTTAGATCATTTGCATATCGGATCTAATTGTATTTATTTGCAAAGTTTCGATCTTGTACCTTTCTTCCTTCCTGGTGCGCTGTGTTCAATGATCCTAAGTGTACGTACTTCAAGGAAGTTTATTTGAAAAAATTTTTTTAATTAAATTATGGAATTATAACTTTATAAAATTAATAGTTATATGTAATTTTCTATATATCATTACCTTAGATACGAAGAAATCCACATCATGCTGAAATTCCTCAGGCAAAAAGGACACAAGAACATTTCAATCGTTTCACAATTAATTCTGAAAGTATAAAGCAAAGTAATTCTGATCAAATAGCAAACTGAATATAATCCAAATTAATTTACAGTTAATCATCGGCGCTATACCAAACCCTGGTAAAATAACGAGCTTCTGATTTTTTCTTACATAGAGAAAGTGGTAATACTCTCAAACAAACAACAAGTAATTTTTATCCCCAATTTAGTTAAAACAAATTTATGGCTAGATTAGAAGTACTTGATTATTTAGATATGTATTTATTTGTAAATTGATTCCCTTTATAGCACACACATATAATTTTCAAACCAGTAAAAATAGCATACTTTATATAAGAATGAATTTCTTTACTATTATTCCTAATAGTATATTCTTGAATGATAATAAAATAATTTAATGAACTAATATTAAAAGAACAATTGTAAAAATAAATTCAAGCAATGCATTACATTTTAGTACTTATAAATCAAATATAACCTAGCAATATACGTGGGTTACTTAACAAAACATCTATTTAACACCAAAGATTATATAATATAAAGTGCATTATAAAAATCTGCATTTCTCTCTTTCAGGCAAAAGTGTCAAATAAATTTCATTATGTTTAAAGTCAATAATTTGGAGAATTATTTAAAAGATTATCACACATAGTTACAGTAATAACATGCTTGTATTATAATTTACAAGAAGCTACCAGGTGGTGTTACCAGCACATCATAATGAAGAAAGAATCGGAGAAGAGCCTTTAAGGAATCATGACAAAGAAGTGGTGTGTTTGTTTGAAATTTTTCTCTAACTCCGCAAATTACCATAAGCAAATTGTTATGACACGGAATTAATTGTTAGGACATGGATTTGTAGATGATATTCTACATTTTAAAATTATCGTTCACTTGGAATGTTAACTAACGCAGATGGGAATATTTTAGAAATTCGAAAACACACGATGTGTCATCTCTAGGTTTTGGCAATAATTCCAAGAATAGGAAAACGCCAACGGATGTTACAACACGGTTCGTCCCCTAGTTATATCGCTGATAGACACAACCGATGTTTAGCAATAACTGCTGAAAGAAGCTGATACAGCACAGTATCAGAATTGGTCCATATTTATGTCTGAGGTGTTCAGGTTTTGGCCGTCGACCTCTCTTATAAGCAAAATTAAACAACCTAAATTTAGACTAAAATGTCTGTTTCACAAAATAATTTCATGAATAAAAGGGGCAAAGCACTCCCAGTACTAATTCACATGGTAGTATGAAACATAGTAAAATAAGTGAATAAAATTATGAATAAAAAACACGATAAACAAAATATGTACAACGAAGGATGATAATTTAAATTAAGATGGAGAATGTAAACAAAGCATTTGTTTGTAAGCAAAACATGGTTCATCTACGGGAAAGCCGAGAGATGGCGCCACGATAGGAGACATTAATTTTTTTGTTTACATAAGTTTAGTTTGCTTACATTTTTAAAGGTCGGTTAAGTGCATTGTCAAGAAATGTAAAAATAGGAAAAATTATATACAGAAGATAATCCATCATTAAGGACTTTCTAGTTGATTATAAAAGGGAAAGCATAATTTTTGTTTGTTTATGAATTCATTTGTTTACCATTTTTTTATTTATTTATTTATTTTTAAAGCCAGTAGGGCCGATCTGGAGAGAGCCGTAGGACTGATCTTAGCCTATGGAAATTTCTAATGTCGTACGGGTTTAATTAAATCTTTAATTCTCAATATTTTGAATTTCAACATTATTTATTTCATAGATGTTGTTGTAAAATTTAAAGGAGAGCATTTTTATATAATTTGTTTGGGTGGCAATGCCGAATTTTTTCTACACTACTGGCCATTAAAATTGCTACACCAAGAAGGCGACATGCTACAGACGTGAAATTTATACGAAAGGAAGAAGGTGCTGTAATATGCAAATGATTAGCTTTTCAACGCATTCAGACAAAGCAGGCGCCAGTAGCGACACCTACATTGTGTTTAAATGAGGAAATTGTTCAGCTGGTTCCTCACACACGAATTGTATTTGAGAGCAGTTGCCTGGTGAAAAATTGTTGTGATGTCTCGTGTAAGAAGGAGAAATGCGTACCAGCACGTTTCTGACTTTGATAAAGGTCGAATTGTAGCGTACCGGGTTTGCGGTTTATCTTATCGCAGTATTGCTGGTCGCGTCGGTCGAGTCCAATGACTGTTAGCAGAATATGGAATCGATGGATTCAGGACGGTAATACGGAACGATATGCGGGATCTCAGTAGCCACCTATCACTAGCAGCCGAGAACACAGGCATATTATCCGCAATGACCGTAATGGATCGTGCAACCACGTCACGAACCGTGAGTCGAGAAACGGGGTCGTTTGGATGACAACAAGTGTCTGCACGAACAGTTCGACGACGTTTGCAGCAGCATGGACTCTCAGCTCGGAGACCATGGCTGCGGCTTCCCTTGACGCTGCGTCATAGACAAGAGCGCTTTCAATGGTGTGATCAACGACGAACCTGGGCGCATGAACGGTGAAACGTCATCTTTTCAGATGAATCCAGGTTCTGTGTACAGCATCATGATGGTCGCATCCGTGTTTTGCGGCATCGTGGTGAACGCACACTGGCAGCGTGCATTCGTCATCGTCATACTAGCCCATCACCTGGCGTGATGGTATGGGTTGCCATTGGATACACGTCTCAGTCACCTCTTGTTCGCATTGACGGTGCTTTGAACAGTGCACGTTACATTTCTGGTGTGTTACCATCCGTTGCTCTACCCTTTATTCGAGCCCTGCGAAACCCTACGTTTCAGCAAGATAATGCCCGACCGCATGTTGCCGGTATTGTACGGACCTTCCTTGATACGGAACATGTTCGGCTGTTGCCCTGGCCAGCACGTTCTCCAGATCGTTCACCAATAGAAAACGTCTAGTCAATGGTTGCCGAGCAACTGGCTCGTCACCAAACGCCAGTCACTACGGTTGATGAACTGTGGCATCGTGTTGAAGCTGCATGGGCATCTGTACCTGTACTTGCAATCCAATCTCTGTTTGACTCAATGCCCAGGCATATAATTGCTGTTATTACTGCCAGAGGTGGTCGTTCTGGGTACTGATTTCTCAGGATCTATCCAGCCCAATATTTTGAAAATTTAATTACTTGTTATTTTTAGTATAATATATTTGTCCAATAAATATCATTTTGTTATCTGCTTTTCTTCCTGGTGTAGCAATTTTAATGGCCAGTAGTGTAGTTAGGTATTTTTTTTTTTTTTTTTTTTTTGCTGTTGTTCGAGTATTTGTAGATAAGTGATATAAGCGTCTCCCTAGATTGAGGACGGGTAGGTAATGATTGGCCTCTGGATCGAGGTATATATTAACAGCTTATTTTTTATTGATAATCGAGAATTATGACGTTAGAGGGAAAAGAGCAGTACTAGTACTGAGGATCTTATTTCTCATGTTCTGAATATGGGTGTTCCAAGTGAACCTTGTATCAATTGTAACACCCAGATATTTCACAATATTTTTCCTTTGTATATCGGTTCCCAGGATTTGGATATTAGGGCAGATGCTCCTTTTCCTGGTAAAAAGCACAGCATGTGTTTTTGAAACATTAATTTTGATCATCCAGTTGTTGAGCCTATTTTCAATTTCTATAACGTGCACATTTAAGTTTATAGTTTTGTGGTTCGAGTCTGAGGATAAAATGGCGGTGTCATCCGCAAAGAGGGAAATGATGTTTTTGTCATGGTATGTCATTTATGAAGATGTTAAATAGAAAGGGTCTCAACAGGGATCCTTGAAGGACTCCTGCACAAATGGATTTTTTAGAGGAATGGGAGTTTTTGATTCTAACAAAAAAGTATCTATTTGTGAGGTAGCTATGTATGAGTTTGGTAAGGTGGAGGTGAAAATTATACTTAATTAATTTGATGATGAGTCCCTCATGCCAAACTTTATCGAACGCTTTTTCTATGTCCAAAAAGACTCCTCCAGTTGATTTCTTAAGTTGAATATTTTTGGAAATGATTTCTACAGTTCGAAGCAGCTGGTGAGTTGTTGAAAGTTTTTTCCTAAATCCAAATTGTTGGGGAATGATGATGGAATTTTTTTCTTCAGATTTATTAAGTTGGTTTAGGGTAATTTTCTACTCTACTTTCGCCAGAGTGGGTAGAAGGGAGATTGGCCTTGATTGAGGACTTTCTTCTTGTTTTTTGATTGGCACAACTACTGCGACATTCCAGAGGGGGGGGAATAGGAATAGTGAATAATATCGTTAATGATGGTAGTTAAGAGGCTGACAGCAATAACCGGGAATTTTTTAAGAATTTTATTAGTAATACTGTCGTATCCAGGGCTCTTTTTTGGTTTGAGATTTTTGATTATTTCTACTTTAGCAGTGGTAGTGGGTTCGAAATTGGGTTGCGGGCTTGTTGCCTGAGAGGAATAGAAAATATTGATTTTGTTTGAGACGTCACTAATGACATCAGGATTACTGATGTCATTAGGACTGAATTGCTGCTGGAAATTGATGGCTAGGATTTCTGCTTTTTGGTCATTGGAGAATGCTAAATTGACCCCATCAGTGATGGTAGAAATGGTCTGTATTTGTTTGTGGCTTTCCAGATGGAACCGTCATCAACATTGAGATTCATAATATAATTGTGCCATGATTTATTATAGTGGGTCGTGATTTCTTTTGCTATTATTTTTTTAAGTCTGTTAATTCTGGTTTTAGTGGATGGGATTTTATAACGACTATATTCTTTTCTAAGTCTATTTCTTTCTTTAATTAATTTAATAATTTTGTCAGGAAGATAGCTGGGTGCAGCATCATTTTTATAAAATTGGTTATGGTGAATGGCGGAATTAATGGTTTTGGTGAGGAAATTGACTTTTTGCTCAATTTCTTCAGGGCAGTTGGCCTGATTGATTTCTGAAAAGGGAATGTGATTAATTTTACTTCTAAATTTTTGCCAGTTTGTATGGAATTTGGGCTCAGAAGTGGTATTTGTGCGTGGTTTTTGACCATAATATATAATAACTGGGAAATAATCAGATGGCAGATCTTCGATCGTTCGAATATCAGTTGGGGGGGGAAGTTCTCTAGATAAGAGCAGATTAATGAAGTTGGCCTGAGTTCATCCGTAGTGGGTGGGGTGGGAGGAGGGTATATGGTAATGTCAGTGTTAGAGATGAAGTTGTTAATCTGCTTGCCAATATAGTTGTCATATGCACAGTTCCAATTTATGTGCTTGGCATTCAGATCTCCGGCTAAAATTATTTCATAGTTAACAGCCACTAAGTTTTCGAGGCCCATGAGTAGTATATAGG
>JAPDSC010038220.1:330492-382924 GCA_026290005.1 Latrodectus geometricus
CCTATATACTACTCCCATGGTAACTAGGTGACTGCCATTGGGTGGAATGTAAATAAAAGCAATTGCTATATTGGTGTTGTCAGGCATGTGAACTTTGACAATGATCACTTCAGTAAACTAAAGTCTGGGAGTGGTTGAGTTTACTTCTAGTGATGATAGCAGTGCCCCCTCTAGCTTCACCGGAAACGCGATCATTCCTGTAGACGCCATAATTTGGAATTGAAAATTTGATATTTCTGGTCAGGTGAGAAGAACAATGTCGGAATTGCTGGCTGCAATTAATGTTTTGAGTTCGGTTTGCTTTTTATGGATACCGTTCGCGTTCCAGTACATCAGCTTTAAGTTGGCAATGTTTTTAATAATCATTAGAAGTATCGTCAACACTAAGGGCTTTGAATAATATATGCATTTTGTCGGTTGGATGCTGTGCTCTTTCCATAAGAGGCACTGCCTTAAGTAAGGTGGGAAAAGCTTTAAAAATGATACTGATTTCTTTTAGAAGCTTCATGATATCGTGGAAATTATCGATACTTTCCGTGGAAGTGCTTGAGGGTGTTCCATGAGGTTGTGTGGGTGCTGCGCTTTGTGCAGTTATTTTTGCATAGGATATGTCAGGTTTGACGTAGGTTGTGTTGAGAGCTGGGTTGTTTCTGATTGTTTTTCAGCTTTATTTACAGGATTAGCAGGACATCCACAATACGAAGCCGTATGATTCTGCCCGCAATTGCAGCACTCGGGGGTGTCTATTTTTTTTATGTGGATATTCCCTGCTCATGTGTTGTTCTGCACATTTTACGCATTTTGGTTTAAGGAAGCAATTTTCTGAATTACGACCGAAAGGTTGGCAGTTAATTCATTGCCTTGGTTTTTTATTTATGTATTTTTCTGTTCGTAAGATAAGATGTAATAAATATGTTAATTCAAAATTTTTTGTACTCATTTTTTAACCACAGAATTAGATGTTATATGTTGATGCGTTTGATGCATTTTTGGCGCATAACAAGCGAAGCGCGATAGCGCTTCGCTGCACTCAAAAGGTTAACATATTTCGTTAACTTGTATTATATTCTGATGAGTATATATAATTTATGTACACACAAAGAATTATTTTATACTAGAGTATTTAATAATGTACAAAAAAAATAAACAATCAAAATCCTGTTAATTTTAATTTATTAAAAAATATTTATTTTTATAGAACTCAGATATATGCCGCATGAAATTATCGACAGTAATTATGCTGCACTGTATTTGCCCAGTAAATGCTAATTCTTGACAAAATGAATCATGTTTTATAATGTCATTTATATTTATAATAATTCATGCTGATAAAATATATCATTATAAAATCATTATAAAATATCTGTATAACATCTCTTTCAAATGAATTTATGAATTGAAAAGTTTAAAAAAAGTTCAAATTAGTTGCAATTAAAGCACTAATTTTGAACTTATATTTTATTGATTAAAACTTTAACATAAAGGTACTATGTGAATTGCATTGACCAACAGACAAAAGAAATATCCACAGCGAAAATATACAAGTATCATAAACAAAATTAAATACAAATGGTATTCTTATTGTAGAAAAGAGATCCTCAAATGAATCTTGGAAAAATTAGAATTTGTCCTAGAATCCTAAATGTCCCCGAAGAGAATAATAGAGTTCGATAGAATAACATTTCCAGTATTTTCCCAAGCTTCAATCCTCTTTTACTCTATAATTTTCATTGTTTTGGATGAATTATCATAATCTCTAATTCTAAAAATCCCTTTAAAATGAAATTTTTTAAATTTCTTTTATAATTCTAGCGAACATAAAAAAGTATACGCGAAAAGTGCGTATATAAATGGCGCTTTAACTTTACCTCTATTTAAGTCAATCGTGTAATTAATATTCCTAAAATATGCGTAATATCATTCTATGCGCATTCTCTTCCGTGAAATCAATTCGAATGGAAAAATAAAAACTAAGTTGAAAAAAATGACAATAAATGCGCAAATAAGATACGCAACAAAAAAGGTAAGTGGATCACACGAATTACGAATGTGTGAATTACCAGTAACAATACCATATTTAAAAATCCTAAAGACTCGATGAGCATTTAACGCTTTACGAAATCGCAGATTAACGTAAAAAAAATCCATCCACAGACCAACATCTCAATATTTGAAGAATTTTTTGAAATAAAGATTTAAGACTATTTCTTATCAGATCAAGAAAGAGAATTACAGTAATTAACTATCTTTCATCATTTCGGCCCAGAAAGATATGATTTTTTACACTTGAATGGTAGTAGTTTCATTGAAATATATAATAAAAATCCAGATGAAATTATATCACCGTAAATCAGATTCCAGAAATAAGGAACATTTCCAAATTTCGACACATAACTTGCTTTGGCTTCACAAAGTTTTACAATATCAGAATCATCAAACGCAAAGATAAAAACATTTCCTAGTTCACATAATGAAGAAAACCAGTACTGACATTTTACAACTGTAAGGAAAACTATTGCTTCAACTTTTAAGAAACACTTCATCTTTTGTTTTTACTGGTATCCATGCTTACAAAAGAGTCGATCTTTATTTTTTGCATTAATATTAGAAGCAATAGTCGGACTTACGTTTCTTTCAATCGCTTTTTTTATTTAAGTGAACTGGAATAAATCTAAACTTATCGTATAATTGCTACACTAAATCATTTACAACATGCGGATGAAAGCGGAATGTGTCGTCTGAACATGCTAGGGCATCAGTCTAATGAAATCGTCATATCATCCGTATTGCTAATTGCGTACAAATCCAATAATTTGAAAATTTCGTACTTCGTCGCATTTTAGTCGTAGGTTCCACATTAAAATCGAAAATAGGATGTTCTTCTTTCATTCAAAATTGAAACAGTAAAAAGTTTAGCATTATGATTTAAAATTAAGGACATTTCAGGACAAAGAGTTTCAGGAAATTCAGGACATCTACAAAGATTGGAATACCCATCATTTGAAATTTATTTAATTAGATCTAACATTTTTTAAATACATTTTCATACATTTTAATAATTGTTTCATATATTTAAATTTATTTTCAAACATAAAAACAGTTAATACCAGTTGATCTAGCATTGACTATATAACTTCAATAATTACAAACCTTTTGAATTTTACATTTTTTAGATTTAAAAATTTTATTAAATACTATGATTTAAAATATACACTAATTGCCAAAAATTAAGGAAAAAAATCAGAAAAATATAGATAACTCTCCCAAAAATAAGCTAATTTAAATGAAATCTGAATATGTTAGTAAGTAAAAGCAGCTGAACATTATGCAAAATAGTGGCGCTGCTGTCGGAATACCTCATTAAGCGAGAAGCATAAAAGTGGGTGTATCAGAGCAATGCGGAAATTGTCGCTACGTGTTTGAGATTAGGAATTTGGTATAACGAAATTGTAACAATGATCTACAGAGGTTATTTGACAGAATAATCTAGATGGCGAGTTATTGGGAGACTAGATAGAGATCAAAGTCAGATAGAAGTGGTCACATAGCCGAATGTGAGTCCGTCTGTGATTTATAGATTTTGGCAACAATTTCTAACCACGAATTCAGCATCCAGGAGGTTCAGCCAAGGGCGGCCACGTGCTACCACGAGTGCCGATAACCGATATTCGTCATTATACGCACTAATGAATATAGAGCAGCAACTCCGACTGAACGCAGATATTCCTTCGCTACAAACTTCTGAAGGATAGTATCTAAATGAACAGAGCGTCGAAGACTTCACGAACGTGGTCTTCATGCAAATCGACCAGTCATTTTTGCCATGCTGTAGACAGGAATGTGTGCAATGGACACGTCAACATAATTTACTAAACGCGTGATCAATGGAAGGCTATTCTTTTTACGGATGAGACCAGATTTAGCCTCGAAAGCGATAGTAGACGTTCTCATCCATCAAACATCCGAAAAAAGATATACATACGGATTAAGCAGCTTCTGTGTTTGGAGTAGTATCTCTTTGGGTGGACTCACAGATCTCTTGTCTTTTCCAGTGGAAATGTTAAAGCTCACACCTATATGACATCTTTGATGCTTATGTGCGCCCTTATGCCGGGGCAACAAGTAATGCTTTCGTGCTACAGGATGGTAATGGTTGGTTGGGTTTTGTGGCGCAGGGTCCAAAAAGGACAAGTTGCGCCAAATTAAATTTTTAAAAAAATTTAGAAATTTTAGTCAAAACCCAGGCTCAACATTAAAAATTTAAAATACAAAAATAAATGTATAAATTTATATTAAAATCTGGAAAAGTTTAAGTAAATGGGAGTAAAAGTAACATTCATAAAATTTAAATAAAATGAAGGAATACCAATTTGCCTTAAAAAGGCAAAAAGGTTTCGGTGAGTTGACTCCCCCACTAAATCACACATAGTTAAAAGGTCAGTTGAAAAAATTTAAAACGGTAAATGTTAAAATTTGGACATGAAATTAAAATATGAAAGACAGCACACGTTTCACACCATGGATTTAATTCACTTAGAAACAAATGTCTGTGTGTGAAACGTTTGTGGGATGGTAATGCGAGACCACACAGGGGAATGCTTATCTTGAGCAGGAAGTAACTGAGCGCATGCAGTGGCCAGCTCGATCACTTGACCTTAATCCAAGCGAGCCTGTTTGGAACGCTGTATGACGACGTGCAGTTGCTCTCAATTCCCCTTTTAACACTCTATACACGCTTTCAATATTTTTGGGAGAATAATGGCTTGCACTCTTTACACAATTAATAGACCGCATAATTGAGAACATCACACATCGTTGCATGTGCTGTATTTTTTTTCTCGGGGTAGATCATACCCCATATTAAAATTACTTTTCCAATACCAAACTTACGCCTCTCGTTTGTTTATTGTATACATATTTTAAGTCTGGTGACATTATTGTCAGGTGGTTTCTTTTCACATGCTATTTTTTATCTTCCTATATTTATACTCGTAAAGTTTCATTTAATTTTACGCATAGCTTTTTGAGTTATTTTTTTTTGAACCTAGCAATTTTAAGTCTGATGACATTGTCGGGTGGTTTCTTTTCACGTGCTATTTTTTATCCTTCTATATTTATACTCGTAAAGTTTCATTTAATTTTACGCATAGCTTTTTGAGTTATCGTCATTTTTCCTTTATTTATGATAGCTAATGTATTTATTTGATTAGAACTCGTGCACTTTTTCTCTCTTTTCCGATTTATTTTCATGTATAAATTTTAGAAATTGTTCAAGCTATGGTTACACCCTACATCATTGACTCTACAATGAACCTTATTAATTACAAATTTTTTGAATAATTTCTATTCTTCAATTTTAAAGGCTGATTTTGCAAACTAACTAGTAATATATCCTGGGATGGCACACTTTCCCTATACACACACTTTTCCATTTATTTTCGTCATAAAATTATTTTCCTTCTAATGTGTGGATTAATTTAGCTGCTTGAAAGACAGAAACCACTAATTGCAACTAATAGAAAATTCGAATATCACAATCTGAAACTTATGAAAAATAAATAAATAAGTGCCTAAAACAATAACTTGAAAAATTACCTCTAAAACTTTTTTTGGTTTTTAGGTCACAGCTGGTATAACAAATTAAAAAAAAAAATGTATCATAAATGCAATTTCACAATTCACTTATTCATTACAATACACTAATTAAAAAACAAAAAATTCACCAGCTTTTTTTCTTAAATAAAGCATTTTCATAATTTATTTTTACTTTATCCAAATAAAAACTGATTTAACAAAATGTTGGAAAAAATAAAATTCATGATGAACATTTTTATCTATAAAAAAAAAAAAGTAATTGATGGTAGAAATAAAAATAAGTACAATTAAAAAAATCATTTATAATTTTAAATGAATTTAATACCCATATAACCAAAATTGTGAATAAATCTCCAGCATAAACCAGAATTTGTCAGTTTTCCTCATAGACTTTTCGTAATTTTCCGAAGAAAAACAGCACATAAACCATAACTTTTTGCAATATTTTTCATTTCTTACTACGTAAGTCCCCATTTCTATTGCTATTGTCAGATATATAACGGCTATTAGCAAAATAGAAACTTTATAGAATGG
Source organism: Latrodectus geometricus (assembly GCA_026290005.1). Classification (NCBI taxonomy): domain Eukaryota; kingdom Metazoa; phylum Arthropoda; class Arachnida; order Araneae; family Theridiidae; genus Latrodectus; species Latrodectus geometricus. The sequence goes on from JAPDSC010038220.1 coordinate 336,622, forward strand.
TGCCTCCTATATTGAGATAGCAATGCACAACTAGAGAAATATTATTTTTCAATCATAGTAATTTATAACCATATTTCATTAAAATATTTCAAATATTTAAATTACATCAAATATTTCTATTTTCACATCCAAAAAAAAAAAATGTTGATTAAGTTATTTCTGCAATTTTTGTAGATTATTATTATTATTATTATTATTTTTTTGCTTGTTAAATATTTGATTTGTTTGCCTCTGAACGGTTATATCTTTTGCATATGAGGGCTAATTAGACACAGCCCTACTGTTAAATTGTTTGAAAGTATAATTGAAGTTTATCATATTAGTTTGAAATTTTAAACAATTCTTTCAATTAATAAAATTTAAATATCTGGAATTTTGCAATTTCCTAATAATAGATAAAAGTATAAAAAGGAGTATATTTAAATAAATTTTAAGTATCTATGTATTTTTTACATAAGTTATTAAACATTGATAATAATGCAAAAAACATAATTTACAACATTTTATATTCAAGATTTAAATAACAAATGAGAATTTCCAATAAATGAAAATTAATCAGATTTATCATTTTACATAAACTAGAACACAAACGCAACTATATAGCAATACTCACCATTTCACAATTTTTTTCGAAGAAAGAAAATTATTAACTCATTGTAAATAAATATTTTTATTTTTATAAAATCTTTAAGCAAACATTTGAAATCTTTTAAAAAGGAAAGTGGTACACTAAGTCGCTATTGAAAAATCTTTCTTACACAGTAATTATGAATGAACAATAAATATTATAGCATAAAAACATAAATTAGTCACCTAAATTGCATTTAATATGAAATAAAAAAAATCCACAGTAAATCTTATTTATAGTATTTTAGAAATTAATAAGTCTTTATACAAGTCTTTTGTCAAAAAATATATTTATATTACTGTATTTTTCTGCTTATAATCCGCAGATTATGTGTTAAAAAAGTTCCGAATTTCTTTGTGCGTATTATACGCCGCCGCGGATTATCTGATAAAAAACATTCTCCATCAGAAAAGCTTACAAAAAAGTTTTAAAAGAAATACTGTTTATATTTCATAAAATAAATAATAGGTGGTATAAAAACGCACCAGAGTTATTTAAGCTATAATCAGCATTGTCCAATTACGTTCAAAAACGAATTCGGTCCCTCGTAAAGGTACTACAGTTGCATTTCACTAACGTCATTTCGTAATTTGTCTTGACGTGAGCTGTTTGACGTTATGTGACAACCCATATTATCAGTAATACAAATTTTAAACTATTCGATTATGCGATGTTTTTTTTTTCCTTTTTCCAAAAAAGGTCGTGCGGATAATATGCCGCTGCGGATTATATACAGGAAAATACGGTAAAGAGTACCAAAAAAATTTTGGATTTAATTTTATGCTTCACATATGTATGTTATCAAGTATATTATAACATGCTAATAAAAGTACTTAATATTTTGTACAGCATCATAATGTTAAATAATAGAGAAATTGCAAATAATATAATAAAATGTTAAAAAAGAGCATTTACTCATTCATCAATAAATTTTTCACAACAAATTTTAATTAGACACACACAAAAACACTTGATATTAATAATAATTCAAAACAAATATATATACATTTAAAACTTATCATATAAAAACATATAATGAAATTTAAGCACTGAGAGACATCTTTTGCTGAAAGTAAGAATGTAACTAAATTTACCTATCTATAAACAGAGCAACCTCTGTCTATAGACAGATAAATTTAGTTTCAGCTTCATCCCTTTGGTAAAGGAAATATTTATTCTAAATTGAATATGGAAATTTTTCTTATTCAACTTTCCTTCAGAAATTATTAAATTAAAGGTAATATGAGATATATTGAAAACAAATTAATTCTTACAAAATTAAAAAATTATTAAAATGAACTTCTGCGACAATCATGATATGAAAACTAGAAGATAGAGATCAATTTCTAAATAAGCTTTGTTTAAACACAAATATATTACACATTTAACGCCAGTAACTCACTGAATATCTTCTGCATAGAAATGTATGAAAATTCTAATATAGAATTTTAAAAAATTAGTTTATTAAAATATAACCAGAATCATATATAACATTTATAGAAAAAATCTATTGACCAAGCAAAACCAAGAGTTTTGAATAACACACTGCTGTTTAGTACTTATATTTATTTCAAATGTGAAACTTTACTTAACTTTATTTATAATTAAAATAAACAATTATTTGTTAATTTTTTAAGATGACTAAAACTTTTGTTAGAAAAAGAGCACCCAAAAAATATATTATACCACCTATACGCAACAATGAAGTTTACAAAGATTTAAAGTCTGCAATATATTTTCTTAGAATCATTTTGTTTTAAATTTTGAGGCAATTAAATTAAGATTTTCTATAACTTATAGCATAGTAAAAGTAAAAAAAAACATCCCAGCACTTCTTTACATTACTAATATAAAATGTAGAAATTTTACAAACAATATTTGCAAAACTTTTGTAACAAACTTTAAATAAACAACTATTATTCAGAAAAATACAGGAAATTTTATTTATATGTACTACTTTAAACCTTACATGTGAAAAATTTTAATGTATTAAACAAAGAACCATAAATTTATTTGCAAACAATTTAGTTAAAATTAATATGAAAAAGAAGTAAACTTGATTAATAATTTATCAGACATTACCAATAACCTATAAGAAAAAACTATTATTGTATTAATGTAAAATATTTGTGTACTGAAATGTGTGTTGCATCAGATTTTTATGTATTCAAAACTTAAAAAATACTAATATTATCATCTGAGACTTCCTGTTAACAAAATTAGTGAACTTCAGAACTATAACAGTAATATTGTTTAAAATTAAATTTACTTTATATTGTGTAAATAATAATTAAACTATTGAAAATGTTTTTGTATAGTAAAATGAATAATGAAACACAAACTGATAAATGTTATAAGGGGCAGCAACAAGAAAATAACTGTGTTCAGGTTTAAATATTAAAATCAAACTAACAGAAAAGATCATCTTTGTGAAGCAATGGAAATTTTAATAAGGGATATAGTGATGCTTTCCTAGATAAGCTATTTAGTACCATGAATTGAAACATCTAATAAAGAATTCAGTTTTCATACTCTAAACTTACAAAGATTAAATAAAATAAATGACAAAAAATATAATGCAACTATATGAGGAAATTTAAGTTAGTTTGCATCCCCCACCCCAAAAAAAAAAAAGAATATAATCAAAAGAAATACTAATATTAATTTGTAAAAAAGATCAATGCTATAAAAACAGTGGCTTTTAATAATAGATTTTAAATATACAGTCTATACTTAAATGACGCACAGTTATTTTCAGATATTATATAAGTAAATTTTCAAAGTAAGTGTGTGTGTGTGGCAACAGTTTCAAAGAATACATTTTTAGAATTAGAAGAGAAAAACCATTAAATGAAAACCTAGGTGAAGGTCTTTGGGCAATATGTAATCAAACGTTAGCAATTTTACAGTAAAAATCTAAAAAGTTTAGACATTTTTCCTGTAGAATAAATAAATTTAAGGCATAATAAAAACAGAAACTAGAAACTGGTTTTCAAAAACTTTACACAATTTGAATACATTACTAAGTATTTTTTTAAACTACCAGAATATGTAAGTTACAAAAATATATACATAATTCTCTGAATAAACCATGCTCTCAGTTACTATTAAATTTTTCTACTGAATTCAGTTCGTATTGAATTACCAAATCATATTCACATCAAACTTTAAAAATTAAGGGACTGCAAATGCATGATTCTGGTTAATACACATCAATGTTTCAAATAGGAAAGTTAATGTCTGTAACATAAGACACATAAGTTTATTTATTAGGTATGATGACAAAACACCAGGGAGCTTTCATTACACTAAAATTAACAGCCTATTAAAATCTCATTTAATACCCTAGTGGAAAAAAAATGGATATAATAGCTGATCTTTTAATGAGAAAATTACCAATACTGCAAATAGCTGATGGAATACCGCTAAATGTTTTTAAAATTATTCATCAAAATTTATTACCCTTAAGGAATTAAAAATAATGAATTAAGCTGAAAAAATCTTTATTGATAATTCATTTACTGACATAAAGCATCAGTTTTGAATGGCTGAATAGCAAATGCAAATTTAAAGTTTATAAAATGCATAAATATAAAAAATTTCAGAAATTTATGGTTTAAAAAGCCATATAACTAAAAATATTCTTAACAATATAGAAATGAAGTACACAAAGAATCATATTAAAAATTGAAGAATTTTTTAGAGAATCAACCCGCCATATGAACTAAAATTTGGTCAAAATGCAAGCTTGTAGTTAAGATTTAAATACAATAGTTAAATATAATAGAATTATTAATATATTCAATTATGAATACAATACTTTTGTAGAATTCTCAGATGTAATAAGTAGTTATAAATATTCAAAGTAGATATATTTAAGAGTGAAAACTATGCAGATGTTTCCCATAATTTATATATTAAGATCTCCAATTGAAACCAAATTCTGATGATAAAGGTATTTCAAATTCATGAAAAAAACTACTTTACAATTTATTACTTTCTGAAATATTTTTCATCGATAAAGTTTTATTTAAAGATTTTTCATTGTTTAAAATCAAGGAAAATATTTTCCATTAGTAAAACAACCATATAATTTTGCTTCATCATTTAAGAGAAAAGTAAATGTTAAAAATAAATCAGAAAGACCAGTTGCAATAAAACTGAGTAATACTCATAAAGTTCTAAATGTAGAACATGGACAATACAAAGTATAAAATTATTTTAATAACCATAAAAACATTACACTGCTGAAAAAGAAAATTTGAAATCAACTAAGTGCTCAATAATAATTATTTTAAAACAAATATGTTAAAATATTGTATTTATTTAAAATTTTAATATTTAACTAAATAAGACAAATAAATTTACTTTAACTATATTTTCGGAACATTCAATCAGAATATTAAAAGCAGTTACTCCAATATAATGTAAGTTAACACTTCTTTCCAAGAATTTTGTTCTTAACACACATAAAATATGTTCTGCCTTATTTTATAATTCACTTTTGAATTATAAAACATACAAGAAAGTATTATATTTTTTAATTTTCAAGAACATTGGGAAGATTTCCCAAAAAATTGAGATTTTGGCACAATTTGGAAACGAAAACAAATTGACTATTTAGATAGTTTGGCACAATAGAAACAGCTTTGAATATTCCTGTAAGTATGCAAAAAAATACATTGTCAAAAAGAGTTTTGTTATAACATAATGAATTATGCTTTACTGGTCAGGCTGAAAGAAAATTTTCACTCCGCAGAATTAACTTGGCAGATAACAAAGCAGTTTGATTCCAAATAATGTTAAATCAGAATATTATTTATACGAAGCTTCACTTTAAAGTAAGTCTAACATAAGAAACATACGATTAATTCCAAATGTTACAAAAAGATGTCTCGGAGAAAACATTAACATCCATATATTTTAAATTCAATACTGATTTAAACTTCCATTAATTTGTTTTGACAATAAAGTTTGAAATATTGGCTACAGATTCAACATCTTTTGCCTAGATTTTTTTTATGATTTATTAATAAAAAACTAATATTTTGCTTAATGGAATGACATGGTAAATTAATATACAATATCAAGTAAGAAAATTGATAACTAGCCTAAGGTAACTTAATAAGAAACTTATATATGCCAAATTCAATAAAACTGAAAACAGAAAAATTACAAGGTAAGTAGAAGTTTGTTGCACTGCATTACAAATATAAGCTGATTAAGATGTATTTAAGGTTAAATATAATATATGGCATATATATTATATTTAACATCATGTCACCTAATAAATTAAAAATTTTTTTGTAATTCAAAATAATTGTTTTATTATTTAATAAAAATTGCTTCATTTATTTCATTATTATGTGTCCAAGTGTTTACAAACCATTAAAAAATAGTGCTCAGGACACAATAACCTGCATCTTTAATTGTTTGGGGGAGAAAGAGAGAACCTATTAAAATTAAGTGATTACTGTTAACTTCATCCATTGATGTGTCAATCATGGTGATATAATAATTCCTCACTCTTGACATTTCTCCGATGAATATTCAAAATGTAAACGTTAAAAAATATTATGGTTTGTCTAAATTAACCATTTTTAAATTTTAAAGAAATCCTCTCTTGCTTTTTTGAAAAAAATTAAAATTTAAAAAATGAAAATGCAAAGTTAACAAAGTCCATGCAAGAATCTATCAAAAATTTGTTAAAGTAAAACAAAAGTGAAATGCAAATAATTAGTACTTCATAGACCTTAGTAATGTATGTAAAATTGCAATTATAGTATAAGCTTCAGAAAATATTATTGAACTTAAGTTTAATTATTTATAACAGTTAACTTTATAAAGCAAGTACTAATATTGTTTTCCAACATTAGGAAGATAAGAGGATACTACTATGAACACAACCATATATACTATAGGTTTAGCAACATGTTTCACTAAAAATATATTTATTTTTGTACAAAATTTGTTATTTTAGCTTAACTAGAAAAAAGTATATATTAACCAATATTTAAATTACTTTATTATCTGTTTCAATAAAATTCAGCAGTATGAAAATAATCACAGTACATATATTTACCATATACTTTTTGATTTTCATTGGATTTATGACAAAAATATATTTTATATGAAAACAGATCAATGTAATATTTTTCATAGAAATGGAATGTACAACAATGAATAAAATCTGTAACAAGTCACACAAAATTTCAATACAATTTGAAAATATAATGAATATAAATTTGCAAAAAGTATGAGCTTTTTACCATGAAAACTTATACAAAGCTAATTTGTAAGAAAGAATACATTAGCCTATTTTGTAAACTGCAGAGAAATTAAAGAATGAACAGATATATTTAATTCAAACTATCATAAATTATCATTTGTTATTTTTCAGTTTTCAGATGCTAATAATTAGTGTCTTTGGCTTCTATTTCAAGCAAATTAAAAATATTCTGGAAAAAAAAAAAATAATTGCAAAATTATATAGTTGCAATAAAATGAACAATAGAAAGTAAAATTAAAATGCTCCAAGAAAAAACTATAACTGCAGAAAAATTCAAATATAATTTATAAATTATGCCAATTAGAAATAAACAGAAAATTTTGCAAAATAAATCAATATATCTATCACATATACCTACAATTAATCTTCTCCATTTATGAAACATATGAAATATATATACAAAACTTGCACTTTCTTAAAAAAAATTCTAGCTAGTACGACATTGAACAACATTCCTTTCAGAGCCAGGTTCATCGTCCACATCATCTGACATTTCATTTACCATAGTTGGTAACTGATAACCCAAATTCATTAGCATAATTTCCAAAGGATCAGCATTCATTCGTCGTTGATTAGCAATAGCTGCATCTTCTGAGTCAGTTACTTCTCTGTCTTCTTTAGAACCATCCTAAAATGTATGAATAAAAATTTTAATTTATTCTCACCAATCATAGAAAATTACCAAATTTTTCTAAAAAATTTCAGAATTAAAAATAAAAATAAATTAGATCAACTAATATAACAGGAATATATTAGAGTATATTTTTGAATCAACCATAAACTATGAAAATATTCTTGTATCTGTTAAATTAATTATGTGATTAAGAATGAATATGACAATCAACTATTGGTTGAATTACATGAAAAAGAAAAATATTTTTACATTTTATTTCAAGATTATTGATTCATTAATTATGTATCATTTAATTTAAAATACCAACATATTAAAGATTTAAAAATGAAACTATAATCAGAATTAAAATGAACTACAAATTATATTTTCTTAATCATACTCAAAACGAGTTGTAATGGTCTAAAAGAAATAGTTTTTTGCATATAATTAATGTGAAACATTTTTATACAATATAAATTGCCCAGAACTGATAACAAAAAGCAAAAATATTTCATGATATTTCAAAACTTTGAAGCTTCTAAATAAAATAACATAACATTGATCTAAATAAAATAACATAATTATATAAAAAGTAACAAATAATGCTTTTATGACACAAATATTAAAAACAGTAATCATATTACATACATAAAGAAGAATTCTATTTGAAGTTTTAAATGAGTAAAATAATTATAACAAAATGGCACAAAATGTACAAGGAAAAATCATTTTCTTATTTTCTTAGAATGCTGAAAATGTTGAGTATATACCTATATAACAATATTAGATTTGATCAATAAACCTATTTTTATTATTTTTTAAACAAAAAACCATTCCAGCTATTTGATCTATCATATTTATAAAATCTCAAAAAAAAAGGAAAAATAATATCAAAAACTTCTTTAATATTTATTAATACTTTGTATGTTTAAATGCATTAACTTTGGTGACAGTCAACATTTATTTCAAAATCACATATCTTTTTAATTTATTGTATTTTGTAAAACAACTCAATCCACAAAGATCAATAGTTGCTATTGAAAGTCGCATATCAAAAATATAAACTCCTCAGAACCAATTTGGCTTTATGGGAGGGGCATTTGGATGATTATTGGTTTATTTACTCTATCATTTAAAGGAAGAACTGTGAAAATTAAGTAAATTTTGAGCCTAATTATAATTATTAATTACAATATTCCCAAAAAATAGATTAATATATTTTTTCTGTCATGTTTCAATTACCTACCTATCATAAATCCTAAACTACAATGCCGCACTCAAATAACATTGAGGTGCAGTAGTCTGAAAATGAGTAAATCGATGAGAATCTACAAAATTTCCCTCATCAGATATGAAGTTGACAGAAAATCAATGCAGACGTTATGAAAGGGTAATGCACACTCTTCTTAAACTGGAAAATTACAAGTGCTCCCTAGGCTAACAAAAACCTTAACATGGCACCAGTGCCTTTATTCAAAACAAAAATGACTGATATGAAATAACTAAAGCATTTCTTTTTAGGTCCATATTTCTTCCAAGAGGAGACTACCACATTTTTTTTAACCCAGATCTATCACAAGTGCTCAGTAAAAATCAACATTGTCTTATTTCTGTGTTGTTAGCAACAAAACATTATTTACCAGATTGTATGGATGGAAGGATGAAGCTCCTTATACATCACTCAATATAAAATACTCACACTGCAACAAAATTTGGTGATAAAATCATCTCTGATAACTTTGCAGTTTCATGGCCATAGCAATTTACCTGGGTCATATGCCTGATTCACACAATGTGTCAGAATTAAAAGATGCTATAAAATGTAAAGTTATTCAGAATTATATTCTTATGTTTCATTCAAGCATTATTATTAATACTTTTCTGCATGGAAGGAATTGTCACTTGCAAAGATAGACATATTGAAAACTTGTGATTCCAACAAAAGCTTTTTTTTTCTTTGTGTTGTCATTAGTCCCCTAGAAAACTCACATTTTGTGATATTTGTTTATATTTTGTATGTTTAAATCCATTAAATTTGGTGACAGTCAACATTTATTTTTAAATCACATTATCTTTTTAAATTTTTATATTTAGCAGAACAAATTTTTTCAACAACTCAATCAACAAACATCAATAGTTGGTGCTGAAAGTCATATATCAAAAATATAAACTCCTCAGAACCAATTTGGCTTTATGATAGGGGCATTTTACGATTATTGATTTATTTACTCTATCATTTAGAGGAAGAACTGGGAAAATTAAGTAAATTTTGAGGCTAATTATAACTATTAATTACGATATTTTACGAAAATTAGAATATATTTTTTCTGTCGTGTATCAATTACCTAACATTCTTAAATCCTAAACTATACTGCCACACATAAATAACAGGAACTTCATATTAATATCTTGTTTTGCTTTTTGAAATAAAGAAAATCTTTTCTTGATGTAGAATTAATGTCATCGTATTGTTGATAGAAAAAGTAATCAAAAGTCTGCATTAAATCTACATCTCAATTTAATTTGTAAATTCTATACGTAAATATTTGTGCCCAGATAAATTATATATTTTATCATTGAAAGTTTCGAATACAGCAAAATAGTGATGGTAAAAATGTAATGGGATAAAAATATTTTTGTTATGGACAACCAGATATTGCTGCATCTGGTTGTCATCATCAAGCAGAGTACCCCAATTAAAATTTATGTCATAACTTACAATTTAACAGAAAATTCTCACCTTATACATTACTACAAATTTCTAAAGACAGATCATCATTCATTTATTGAAGACAAATCATTATTTAGGGTTTCAAAATTTTCTATCAATGCTGTCTCAAAGCAAATTTTCAAGTAATACACTGATATATAGACTAAAAAATGATACAGTTCTGGACCAAATTTTACACAAATAATCATGAATTTTAAAATCAAAATACAAAGTTTTATCTATAAAAATATGGTATGAAAATTTAAATTATTTTTATAGTAAACTTATAGGCTGTAACTTTCAGATCTCTTAAAACTGCAAATCATGATAATATGTAAAAAACAAACACTCCATTAAAGGCAAGATTGAGTAACATAATTTATTTTAAAAAAAATAAATAACATGGCTTTGTTACTAACAGATTTCAATTTCAAAATACAAAATTAACTAATTTGCGCCAGCTTAAAGAAAATTTCAAATGAACAAAATACAATATCTAGATGGCATTTAGGACAGTATTTAATATACATTAATATACTGAATTTGTGAACAAATTTACAATTTATATACAAACATAAAACATTAAAAGCAAAACACGGAGAGTCTAGTTTTAAAAGTAACACAATGCACAAATTTTAAAACAAGCACAAATATAATTCAATTATATGGAAGAATTTTTTTGCAATTTAATATTAACAAAAATTAATAAAAAATGAAGAACTAATTCCCTTTTAGTTGACTTTTAAATGAAATCCATATAACAAGATACTTTCATAATTAAGCATTTAATATATTTAAATAATTCCAGAAGTTATACTCCCATTCTTTCAATAAATCTGAAGAAAATTCTTGTTTGATTTGTCAAACAATGGTCCTTTTCTGCACACAAGGGCCCATTAAATCAAAACCTTTGGTTTAGAGTAAATTTTGAACCACTTCAAACATTCAAATCTAAGTTGGGGTTTGAATCCATAAACTGATGAACCGAAGGCAAGAGTGCAACCAATTGGCTACCAGCCAAGCACAAAAAGTCACTAAAAATGTTATACATATTTAAATTTTTCGAAACAAATATTCTTAAAAAAATTATTTTACGAAAGTTTAAAAATATATATTAGTTTACATTTTAAATAATCCTTTCCAATGATATAAAAAAATTACACTATATTTGTGCACTCTTAAAAAACATTTGCATGTGAAATAAAACTGTTTCAATTTACTTTACACTACATTTTATTTCTGAAATAAAAATCTTTTTAAATAAGGTCACAAAATATGATTATTTTGTCAACTTTTCAACAATGCATAACACTGATGTAAAAACAATCAACAGAATGGATAGAGTAGTATTAAACTTATCATCTAGTAATGACTTGCTCAACTTATAAAAAATATTAGATAAAAGTATGTAATTAATTACATAAGTGCAACTGTTACACTTTTGCTATAAGTCACATTACAAGCAATTTTTGAAAAATAAAAACAAAGGAGAATTAAATAAATTTGAATAAAATACAAAAGGAAAAATAAAAACAAAGAAAAAGGTATGCAACAAATTTGATATTTACAAATAGCCTAATACAGTAACTAGCACTTGCAGCATTCATCTTTTCATACAGAATACAAAAAATTATGTTACACTTTTTTTGAACGGTTCCACTATGAAAATATTCACATCTTTATATATGTCACATCTCATCCATTAAAATTAAATCAAACCAAAGTTTTAGGCATATTTGTCTGAAGCTAGACATTAATGATGATTTTAAACACACAGTTACAGTTAGTGACAGGACTTCAAATTTCTTAAATGGCAACATAATTTTTTTTTCTTTTGCGTATTGAAAAGTATAAATGACATTTGAATGATCAGTGTGATGAAAATTATCATCTGAAAACATTTACAAAGAAAAGCACTGCAAATGGCCAATGATAATGGAGAGAAGAGGTTTTGAAGCATTTTACATAAGTAATAGTGTAAGAACTTATTAATTATGTAGTAGACAGTAGAAACATCAATCAGAGAACACCAAGTCCAAAACATAATGTGTTTAAAAACCCTTCAAAAGCAGTATGAGTCATTAGTCACTCAATAGCAAATTTTTCACTTGAAGGCTAATTAGAATCATAACTACAGTTCAAAGAAAATTTCAGCCTACTGCAAACATCCGAGCCAAAAATGGGATTCAAATATACAAATCCTTAAATTGAAGGTCAAAGCATTAACCCGTTTTGTCCCAATTATTTATTTTGTTAAGATTTGAGAAGAATCATGTTTTCTAAAGTTAATTCAACATAAACAAACTAAATATAACAAAATTTTTAAAAAAATATATATATATTTCAATAAGATCTGGTATTCGAATGATAACCAGTTAAAAGCAAAATTCCTACAAAAAAAACATATTTCATCAGCAGTGGTAAAGAAATCTTGTTCATTTTTTACATCTGTTGCATATGTCACATTTTCTTTTACAATGAGATTGTAAACTTCACTGGAATAAAACTGCTCAAAAAGCTCTTATGGAATTTTGTCTTTCAGAAGTTTTCATCTGCTTGACAAAGTCATTTGCAGTTGAGTTAGCCTGTATTTTCCATTTTGTGCATTGCGGTGACTCATTCTTTATCCAAGATGACTGAAGTCATTTAGCCCTTTTTTTTTTATCTTTATTGTCGTAACACTAGAGATTGTTGATGGTTCAAACTCAAAAATATCTCCAGTTCTAACAATTAGAGACCCAGGAACAACATTTATAATATCACCTGTATTTACTTCATTCTCATATCCTTCATCTTTGTTCGTTAGTTCACTAGAATTCGGTGGTAACACAGCAATTTCAACATCGCTCTCATCTGAATCTAAACTATTAAATCCAAAGCTTTCACTAACTTCAGAAACCTTTGTACTGACATAACTCAGCAGGAGTAAAACACTAAAAGGAAAATTATTATTTTTACTTTTAGTTAAAAAGGGAGAAAGAATGCCTCAATTGCATGCACATCGTCCCAATGTCCTATTTAGAGGACAGTTCAAAAATAATGAGCTAGAGCCTATCTAAGAATAATATAACTCTAATTTACCACAAAGATAACAAAAATGTATTATCACATAAAAAATGCCTAGGGAAATGTCCAAAGTAAACTGAAAAAGAATTATGCAACCACTAAGACATGATAAAAACCACGCCCACTAATACAATGAATATACAAAAAGCCCAGACGAAGGAGGAGCTGGGGGCAACAGCCATAACTTATTTTAGCAGAAGCTAATATATACTCCTACATCTTTGAACTAATAAAATATTTGCAACAAACAAATAATGATTTACACATGATATTTTTCAGCTGTCCTCTAAATAGGACAATGAGATAAAATGAGTTAACTATTCTTATTCGTCAGTGAGCATCATTCTATGCTTCTTTGGTCATTCATATGTGCAAACAAAATTATGCTGACAGTGAAGTAACAAAGTAAATTGATAAATCTTTCTAAATGAACACCATAAATGCTGCCAAAGTAGTGCAAATTTATTAATGAAGCTAAAAGCTTAGATGATGCCAGTTTTCCATAAGAAATGCACTCAGTTTGGGTAAGAAAATTTGAAGAAACTGGCCGCTCTTGCAATCGATCTGATGGGCAATTTATTTCAGAATGTAATTGCAGAAGTGCATATCTGCAATATCAATTACTGCAATATCATTGCATTTTATATGTGTTGCTTGCAATTTGGATTTACCCACAAGCCTCAGTTCTAAGGTGTCTGTAATCTGTTTTGTAGGTGTTTCCTTAAATTTCAGCATATTTAGGAGCAGTAGCCTGAAAATGGGTGAATCGATGAGAATCAACAAAATTTTCCTCATCAGATATGAAGTTAACAGAAAATCAAAGCAGACATTATGGAAGGGTAATGCACACTCTTCTTAAACTGGAAAATTACAAGTGCTCCCTAAGCTAACAAAAACCTTAACATGGCACCAGTGCCTTTATTCAAAACAAAAATGACTGCTATGAAATAACTAAAGCATTTCTTTTTAGGTCCATATTTCTTCCAAGAGGAGATTACCGCATTTTTTTAACCCAGATCTATCACAAGTGCTCAGTAAAAATCAATATTGGATAATTTCTAAGTTGGTAGCAACAAAACATTATTTACCAGATTGTATGGATGGAAGGATGAAGCTCCTTATACATCACTCAATATAATAAACTAACACTGCATAAAAATTTGGTGATAAAATCATCTCTGATAACTTCAGTTTCATGGCCATAGCAATTTACCTGGGTCATATCCCTGATTCACACAATGTGTCAGAATTAAAAGATGCTATAAAATGTAAAGTTATTCAGAATTATACTCTTATGTTTCATTCAAGCATTATTATTAATACTTTTCTGCATGGAAGGAATTGTCACTTGCAAAGATAGACATATTGAAAACTTGTGATTCCAACTAAAGCTTTTTTTTTCTTTGTGTTGTCATTAGTCCCCTAGAAAACTCACATTTTGTGATATTTGTTTATATTTTGTTTGTTTAAATCCATTAAATTTGCTGGTCTCTTTTTTTGCAAGAAAAAGTGAGTTTTGCTGTTCAGAAATTACAAAATTCTTTCTCCATAAACTCTGCAATTTTCATAATAATTAATCTCAAATGTATATCTTCAAACAAACATGTCTGAAATTTTGTAGTCACATTGGTTAAATGTACAAAATACTAAGGTTTCACAAAATAAGTTCTCTGACCACTCTGTGAGTAAATACATATAATTAAGGTTTTTATTATCTACTAAATTCAGGTGTTTCCATTTTACTTAAAATCTATTGAAATAACAATTTCCTATCTTACCCCCAGATGATTTCATATTTATTAAAGGCGACTCTTATTTTCAAAATAATCAAATAAATTATTAACATATTTTTCAAAGTTGAGAACTGTCACAACATCATATTGCCTGTGCATAAGTATTTTTCCAATAAAAGAATTAAATGTAATCATTTGAAATAAATTACAAAGGAAATATTTCTACAACTGGTACCATTCTTTTCAGAAAATGAATTCTTTATGATAATTACAATGTAACTTAAAGAATATCAACAAATTGGAGAAACTTATTTAAACTTAACCACTTAGATAATCTTACTTAGTAAAATATAAAGCTACTCAATTTGTTCTTAAATAAGAATGAAGAATCAGAGGTATTTAAATATTTGTTAATAATTAAAATTTCAATGGGAAGCAATGGAATATATATATATAGCTGTTTTATAACTTTAAAGTATGTTACTTAATTTGTTTACTATTTCAAGAAATAAAGGAATTATTTTATCTTCAATAAGTGCAGAAGATTCAATTAAAATCTCAATTTCCTTTGGCGTTTTCTGGGACCATGGGGCAGAGAATTTTTTCTGGGAGAGGTCTGATGATGGTTGCTCATCAGAAACGAGTGAAGTGCCTGAAAAGCCAAAAAAGATATGTTCTAAAACCTAAATCGATTTCAAATTAAAATCATTTTTATGATTGCAAAATGTTTTAGATTTACAAGAAGGAAACAATTTGTGCATTAATAAATTACAAACAATGTTTTGTAATTAATTAGAGATAAAATATGTCAAAATACTTTTTATCAAAGCTATTTTTTACAGTAAATTTTTGCCATTGAGCCATAGTGATGAATTTGTTTCAAATGCCAAAATGTCAATAGTTAATTTCTTTGCTCTAAAATTAATGTGAACTGAAATTCTGGATTGCTGAATAAAATGTGGCTTTGGGAAATAATCTATTCACATAAAAATACATTTATATCTAAGTTTATTGATATTCATATTTTCAAATAATATCTACTATGAAACAAAATATAATAACAGAAATACAAGGTGTGGCTATTAATATCCAGGACTGACATCACAGCATGACACCGATCACTCGCCCAAGAGAGGTGTTGCTGGTATCTGGAAAGTACATTTGCACATGCTTCCCACAGCATGTGTCTGTTGTAAACACAAGCTTGTTTGAGAAAGGCACATGGAAATGTATCTGGTGAAATGTTGTTGTCAAAGTAGGAAAGTAGTGAAATGGAGCAATAGGAGAAGGTCAAATTCTGCATAAACAGTGCAAAAGTACGAACGAAACACAATGTTGAAGCAAGTGCATGGAGAGCAAGCGTTATTCGTTGCCATACATTTTAATGGTATGGACTTTTTCGGGATGTCTGTAAAAGTGTGGAAGATGATGCTCACGCCAGAAGGCAGATTTGTGTCCAAACTTGGAACAATTGAGAAAGTTAGCAAGCTTGATTCAATATTTTAATGTTGGCCGATGAACTGAACATTGACAAAAGGGTGGTTCACCAAATTCTGACACAAGACCTAATGAAACACAAGGTGTGTTCCAGATTTCTCCTTCACTTTTTCTCGGGTGATCAGGAGCAAGTCAAATGGACACATGCGATGAACTCATTGACAATGCTTTCCTGGATTCGATAGAGATGGGTGACGAATCATCGTGCTAATAATATGACCCTGAAACCAAGAGACAGAGGAGCAGGGAGACCACAGAATGGTGGTCTCCCTGCCCCACTAAATAGAAATAATTTAGATTTCAAAAATTAAAAGGCTAAGTCCTATTAATTGCTTTCTTCAATAGTGAAGAACTTATTCATCATGAATTTCTCACACCAGGCACTTCTGTCACAGGACATTTTTATACAGAAGTTCTTGCCTAATTCTGACAAAGAATTCACAGAGTACATCCTTTTTGTTAACAGAATGGAAGCTGGTTCCTGTTGCATGACAACCCCCGCCCCCACATTACATTGCCAGTTGAAAGGATTTTAGCCAAACATGAGGCTATGAAGAAGCATCATCTGACTTGACTCCAGCAAACTTCTGTTTCCCAAACTCAAAACTGTGATCAAAAGAACACACTTTATAAATGTTGAAGACATCAAGAAGAACAAGACAGTGACGTTGAAAAGCCATTCGAAAGAAGACTTTTTTCGCATCATCTGTTCTGGTGTTATTCAAGCAGTCCAGGAAATTAATAACCACACTTCGTACATCATTTTCATTTGAAATTTAAAAAAAAAATAACATGCATTAAAACATTAAAATACATGTTAGAAAAACATATATAAAAATACGGTAATAAAAAAGTTCCTGTAAATTTCGGTAATAACTCACCACATTGATTCATTGCATTTCTATGCTTTTCACGATTCTTGACGAAAATTACTATACAATACTTTAATCTTATTTAATAAAGGGGGGAGTTCTGAACAAATATTCAAATATTATTCAAGGATATCAAGGATTGTATAATCTAGATTTCAAATTAGAATTTTTAAGTTTAACTCACTTGACTTTTTTATTATAAAACATCATACAGAACATAATTCCTATTTTAGTGAGAAACCATATTATAATTTTTAGTTCATGGCAAAGAACAAGAAAATGTATTTTCGGTTACAATGATTTACTTCCGTATTGTTCATCATGAAATGTCTTATATAAAGAGGAATCATGTGAAACTAAATCCCTCACTTTAAATACATTTATTGAATAAACTTATGTTACTTAGATTATTAGTAGCTTTCTCTATCCAGAACTATATTAAGTTGATCAGAACTAATTATAGTATTTTTCCTGTTTATAATCCATGGCAGTGACCTTTTTAGAGAAAAAAAAAGGTCATAGACCTATTTCGAGTAAGGAAAAAAAGGTCATAGACCTATTTCGAGTAAGGAAAAAAAGTGTCGCATAATCCACAGAAATTTTTATGGCGAACATTTGAAAATTTATCTGTTGATAATGTGGGTGTCACATAAAATAAAATATACACAGTATGATTGAAAATATAATAAATTGTACAGAAAAAATATGAAAAACATCTGACTAGGTTCTCATTTGTTACTAGCTCATCGCAAAGTATAATAAACTGCAACGAAACACAAGATAGATAATCAAAAGAGATAATTCCAAGAAGAGATATTGTAATAAAACGTCAGCTTTTAGTTTTTAAGGCTTTTAAAACGAGTGTTAATTTTTTAAAAATAAAATAAATTTATTGTGTTAACAATTAAGTAAAGGAAATGGATATTTTCAAACTACATATTGGATACATTTTTTCTATCATAATGCGCAGGCTTTGTTTTTCCCTTTACATCAGCAATTGTTGCCCCTTTTTTATTTGCTTTCTCTATAACTTTAGTTTAAAATCTGCTGTGTAACTGATACACTTTCGCTTCTACAAGAAGATACACAAACTTGAATATTTTCAGAACAAAACAGCTCAGGTCAAGACAAAATGTTGGAATGACATAGCCAACAGTAATATCCTTCAAGGATCCAAATTCGTGCTTAAACATAATTGGACAAAACTAATTATAGCTGAGTAGTAGCACCATCCGTTATTTATTTTATATAATTGGCATTTCTTTCAAAATTTTACTGCACGCTTTTCTGATATTGAGAATATTTTTAACCAAATTATTTACAATAGTGTATGAAATGCACAACAGATCCATGAATTATATTTAGGAAATTATGGTAATTAAAAATACAAGGTAAAAATTCTCAAAAACTTAATTGAAATATAAAAGTTTACAAATTCCAAGATATAATTTACATGTTATATTTTGAAGTACAATTATATAAAACATAGCTGAAATGTTTTAAATACACCTATAACAATATCGAGTACGATTTCACAAATTCTAATGAAATTGCACATGTCTTTTTGACATTTTGACTAGACATAAATATGCTTTAAAGTTAGTGTCCAATTAGTAAATAGAAAGAACTCCAGTGCAGTGGATCTATGCACTCAGCAGATGTATATATAAAAAGAAATTTACAATCAGAAAGTTAAGATGTATGCTGTATATTGAGTGAAAATTATCAGCCATTGGCTGTAAATATAACCCTTTATAAAAATTCCCTCATTACAAAGATATGCCAAAAATTGAGAGTTCAATGCAGCTATGTTAGAAAGGACTGTTTGCATGAACTAAACTTTTATTTGATAAATATAGATCACTGAGGCAACTATTAAAAGTTGCAGGCAAGACTGGTCAACAGATAGCTTTGTCAGAACTAGTTCTAGGACAACAGCACCAGTAAATTGAAGGAGTATAGAATTAGCTTTGTCAAAATCAACTTATTAAGTAGGCCAACACATATTTCCAACGCAATCAATGGTTAGTCACTTGTGCACAACTAAGAGTAGATTTTATTATTCATAAATCTAATTCCAATGAACTCAGACTTAAAGAACTTGAAGTTACACTGATTAAAGAGATAATGTGATGAATCTGATTTTTAACTATTTGCTAACGACTTCGAAGCTAATGTGGAGTTCCTACATTTACATAACTATTTACCAGCTTTCATTACTACCTTGTTGTGGGTCACACATGCCCACAATAAAATACTGTGGTTTTTTGTGATAGTCATCTGCAATATGTAGTCATCAGTACAGAATCATTAAGTAATTCATCAATCACATTATATGACCGATTATGAAAGCATTCTTTTTGTGATTCCCAGATTTAATTTTTAACAAAATAATGCAAAGCACAAGGGATAGATTGCTGAATTATCTTCAACTTGTTCAACACTTTCTTGGATAGTAAAGTCTCCTGATTATTTTCTCATAGATTGCATTTGGAATTGAGAAAGTGACTGCTACAATCTAGAAATTGCAACTGCTTAGAATAAAAAGTGGGAGAGGATTGTTCAGGATATTCTTCATCACAAACAATCCTAAAATTTATCGGTATCATATCCGAAGTGGTTTAACACCTTATTGACTACCATCCTTTATAACTCTGAATTATCATTCATTTGTTGTGAAACTTTAATGTTTTTTTGTGTACATGTTAATCGCGTTAATTTTTTAATGTAAGTGGATAATTTCTTGTTACATCAAAGATTATGTTAAATGATTATATTACACTATTATTTTGCTTGATAAACTAAAATAGATTTTATAATTCTTAGAGAAAGAAACTTATGATTTTATAAAAATTCATCAGATAGAATAAGTTATGTACACATGTTCATTTGATGTATAACTTTGTTATTTGTAATTATGTTATAAATAAATTAATTCAGCTTAATTAATATAAAAAAAAACATAAAAATGTCTATGATAAAAACTAGCAGAGGAGACTAAAAAAAATTAATGCCTCGCTGAACATTTTTAAAATGTAAAAACTAACTAACAATGATTTTTATAACCATAGATATCTGTCAAATAAGCTTTTATATTTTACATACATGCACATCCAAGATGGAAATCAAATTAAGTGTTGAAGACGACAACATTGAACATTCAACTAAGATCTCAACTGATAGTGAATAAGAATGAAAATGAAAGTGTATTTATAATTTTAATATGAATATTTTAATTATATCCCAAATTAGATATATCACCAATTAGATGTACTTATTCTCAAAAATAATTTTTCAACAATTATCAGAATTTTCAGATGCTGATTTAAGGTGTTTGTAAAAAAGTAATTTGTAATGTAAAATTGTAATAATTAAGAACAAAGTAATCAGTTGATAATGATCTAGATTCATAAAAAATCAACATTTTAATCTGAGATATCTTAATGTTTACTATAAATTATTCATTAAACAGATATCAATACCAGTTTTATAAATATTATCTAAAACAATTTAATTATTTTTAATGGGTAAGGTTTTATCAATACAATTTTAAAGACAATACTAAACTATACAAATCTATATATTTAAAGCGTGACATTTTAAGAGAATATAAATATTTTTAAAATATTGAATGGACAGTGATTTCCTCAAATTATGTTAAAAATTATTTCCAATATAAAAGCAAAGCTTTTAAAGTTCTTATTTTATAATTATTACTCTTTTATATTTTTGCTTAATGTAAAGTTACAGCAAAGTTACTTAATGTAAAGTTATTTAAAGTAAGGAATATAATATTGAAAACATACTTTAAGAAATGTGTAAGTTTTTGATTGTAACATTCTCAAATACAGTTGAGCATTTGGTAGAAGAATGGTGTTAAAAATTCAATTTACCCTAACTGTACCTCTATCATAAATTTTATGAAGTAAGAAAGGTATTTTATTTGATATAATAATGTATTGAATATATCCCATAGATAAGAGAAACTGAAAAGTTGCAAAAGAAAAAGACCAAATAATAAAATTAGATTACTCCAGTTTGCAGCATTAATATTATTCCATTGCAACTCCATTTGTAAATGTTAATTTATTTGAAGTGGAAAATAGCAAGCTTTTTTTCAGACTAAAATAAGCAACTCTTATTCTTCATAATGATGCATAAATCTTATGATTTTCTAAAACACATCTCAAAATTTATAAAAAATTAAATATAAGGATAATATAAAATAACAAAAACAATTTTACAGTAGCAACGAATAAAATATATCATCCATAAGTAAAATATTCGAATGTATCAAGACATTTTGAGAAAATTATATATAATACAGTAAATGTAATACAGTAAATATATAATACAATAAATGTTACTTATGTAACAGATGCTTTAAGTTGAATAATTTTTAAAGCCAGTGATTAGTAATATTTTTTAAAGAATTTGAAATTAATGAGTGTACATCAAACTATCTTACAGATTCTATATATTTAAATGCAAAACTATACAGTCAAACATCCTTACAACAAACAAAGGAGGGACTAAAATATTCACCAAATCCAATCTCATTAAAATAATAAGTAAATCTGAATCAAAATTTTGCTGCACATAAAATAATTCTTTTCTCCAAAACAATTTTATTAAATATTACTTTCATTTTTTTATTACTAAGGATTTTTTAAAAATGATTAACTATTCATTTTAATTAATAATATTTTTGGTTAGCTTTTTTAATAGAATGCATGATCATAGAACTTGTACTTTTGTGTAAACCATAATTTTTTAATAATTTATTTCTATAAATTGAAACAAAACACACTAAATTTTTTTTAGTCTCAGTATACTCCCACAGACAGCATCACTGTAAAGCAATGAAAGAATATGTACATCATGTCAATATGTGTTTTAAAACTGAATTCCTAAGTATGATTCTTAACATATTTGTTATAGTTTAGGACTACTAATTAATTTGTGACTTCGGTGTACATAAAACTCTTGTTGTTAATCTCTTATCGAAACCCTTCAATCCAAAATGTTAATAAAATATTTAACAGAACAGGTTAAGTCTCAGCTCTAATATAAATAAATATCAGCCATTTCTGCATCATGTAAAAAATGAATTTTTTACTGGAACTTTGTCATGTGATGGTGTGATGTTTCATATTTTGAAACAACAAATATAAAAATTCTTACCAAAATCTTCAAATGCTGTGATTTTTAAATGAAATCTTCAAATACTACATAGTTTTGATCCATTAGTCAATCAAAAACATTTTTATTTAAAAAAAAATATATGACATTATAAAATGATACCAGTTACAATAAATGGAAGTACTGAAAGTACTTCTTGCCCTAAATTTATCATCTTTAAAAAATATTGGTAAAACACATTGCAAATACAGTAAATGCAAGCGAATATCAAAAATTTGAAATTTTCTTTTAAGTTTATGTGAGAGGTACACTTTTTTCCTTAACCCTTTCGCGACAAGTTTTTTTTTTTTTTTTTTTTTTTTTTTTTTTTTTTTTTTTTCTTTCAGAACAGAACAATTTTGGTTGCATAAACTATGAGTAGGGCACGGACACACTAGAATGCTAAAATTAAGATGTTATATTTTTAGAGAAATTTTAAACACTGATTTAGGACCTGGACATATGTGTCCCATCAGTCCTGACAGAGAAGCGTTTCTGTCCCAAAAGAATTTTTTGAAATTTGCTTGGGACGTATGTGTCCCGTTAGGCACGAAAGGGTTACAAGAACAATTTAAATGACAGAAATCTGTCTCCCAGATGGAAAAGTTACATCCCTATTCAATGATATAATCTAAAATTTAGCGATAAAGGTACATTTTAGATTTAAGATTAAAAAATACAAAAAATGTCAATAATTTGGACTACTAAATTTTCTAGAAAGAAAGGTCAACACTGGAAACAATACAATAGGATCTACTGAGAAACTCCACACACACTGAAAAATCATATTTTATGCTTAAAAAATTTAAAGTGTAGTTCAATACCATGTTTAAAGTCAGGTTTTTCAGTCAGTCAGTCAGTCAAACACAAAAAAGAAATAATACTGAAAGATATTTTTGACAAATTATTTAAAACAACTAAAAGAATTGGAACAATTTCTATAATTTTAATAGTCATTAATTTTTAATTTGAAGTGTGCAAGTTTTTGATCACCTACATCAATTATGAATCCATTTTCTAAAAAAAGTAGAATAATTTATCATGTAAATAAGTAAAATAGCATCAAAAACACTTTTTACAAAAATCATGAGTTTACACTTAAGTCATTAAAATCATGCTGATCATAAAATTATTTGGAATGTGAAATGCTTATAAATTCAGTGATATAATATTTTTAATTTATTTATTAAATTTCACATTTCGAAATCGTTATGGAAAATCAATTTTATTCCAAAACATTCATAACTTACTGCATATAATTCTAAACTGTGAATCACTTCTAAGTTTATATTAAAATAACTGTGCATGAACACATATTTCACAATTGCTGATTTCAAACAAGAAACTTAAAATATCTCAACCCAAAATGAAATCTTGAACCTTTAGTAGAACTCAGAAAGCATAAATAAGGCATCACTAAAACCATAGATATATTTCATTTAATTTTTGAAAAGCATAATAGCTACAAAGAATAATTACATAATGAAATTTATTAAAAATAAAATATATTATTGCTTATTAATGAAATAATAGCAATATATTTTTAAAGAACTGTATAACATTAGCATAAAATTTTGAAAGAAAAATACTTTCAAATACAATGAATTTTAAAAATTTAAAATAAATATATATACAATATTATTTTATTTTATTGAAGAGCTAACAGTTTTTTTAGGTTATACAAATAATATATAGAATATAAAAAAACATATTAATCATTACTTTTTGCTAATTGCAAATATTAATTTCAATAAAATTACGATCAGCATTTTACCTATAAGTGAGAGCATTAAAACACTCTCACTTATAGGTAAAAAATTTATTGTGAAATTCTTTTAATATTTTTAAGACAATATTCACAATTAATCCCAATCCAAAATATTATTATGCTTCATTATTAAAGAGACAATTTCATAGGATTTACATTTAGACGATTGCAGCTATTGAGATAAATAATTAAAAAAATAAGAAGCAATCAGGAATGAATTAATTCAGGAAAGACATTAGGTTTGTCCACTATATTTTTTTATACACATATTCACAAAATCATCATAAAATAAAACAAAAAATATCGATAGAACAGATCATAAAAAAAATAATAAAATCATCATTAAACTACTGAAGTAGTTAACCCTATGGTAGCGATAAGACTATACTTTCTTTAAATGAAAATTTCTTTGTTCGAATTCAATCAATCTTGAATAAGGGATCAATGTTACAATTTAGTTTATTGCATGCACATCTCTTTGAGTAGATCCTTAAAAGTTTTAGTTTTTGTCTTCTGTTACACATAAATGTCATCCACTATTAATGAAAACTTGCATTGGAAGACACCACATGAGGGGGGGGGGTCTTAACACTTTACAACAATCTTTATTTGCTATACAACAATATCAATTAAACTGCAGATGTATATTTTATTCCAGTGTTTTGAACTTAATATCATTCAGTATCAGTACTTTGAAATGCAGTTTGCTCAGACCAGTGGTAGATTATCTAGTTCCAATATTCAAGTTTTCATAAAGGGTACAAATAGAGTTTTTTATATACTGAATTACAAATGCATCATTAATAAGTTAGTTTGCAATGCATTGTTCAGTGGGTCTGGAATGTCCCTAAATTAATTTTAATAAAGAAATTAAGAAAGCTCTCTTTAACATTTAGCATAAATATAAAATTTTAAGTAGAAATACATCATCAAATAAATTTTTTGACTATTGTAAAATCACATAGAATGAATAAAAATATTTAGGAACAAACTAAAAGACAACTATAAAGTGAGTGCAATTACACTTTAACTTCTATAAGTAGTAATCTATATTTTATAATCTGTTTCCATTTTTTTTTATCTAATGTTTCTAACTCTTATCAAAGATATTCATCATTGGTCAATTTGTTTTACCAAATCAACCCACATGGTGACCAGGTTCAAAAGAATAATGCAAATGCAGCACATGCATATCAATAAGAGGCAGCTAAAATGGGTACCCAGTGTCCAGGGATATAACATGATCCTGGGGATTATAGAAGAATATTGGTCCTCTAGATTGAGGGTTTGGACATGATGTGATAACTTTAACTTCCTTAAAAAAGAATCTTGCTTAATTACAAATAATTGAATCCAAACTCAACTATGGAATATGACCTGGAAAACTCTTACATGAGAGAAACAAAACATGAACATTCACTCTTTGTATTAAAGCAAAGGTCTCCAATTCTTAACCAAACAGTTGGATAATTACAGGGTTGATGTAGTAGCTCTATGGGAAATAAGGAGTATTTGCAAAAGA
Organism: Latrodectus geometricus; assembly: GCA_026290005.1. Classification (NCBI taxonomy): domain Eukaryota; kingdom Metazoa; phylum Arthropoda; class Arachnida; order Araneae; family Theridiidae; genus Latrodectus; species Latrodectus geometricus. Next base: position 362,501 of record JAPDSC010038220.1, read on the forward strand.
ATTGCTGGAAAGAGAATCCACACAATATTTTATAAGTGTAAAGAGCAAAACAGGTTTTAGAACTCGTTTTGTCTTAAGTGAATGAATTAGACACCATGCCATAGACTTTGTGACAAAGTCCTCAAAACTATGCAAAATTAGGTTGAGAGGAAAACGCCTTAATTACAGCCTTATCAATGCTCATGCATTCTCAGAAGACAAAGATGAAGATGAGAATGAAATTTCTTATCAGGACCTGCACTTACTCTACACTTCTTTTCCAAAAAACAATGTCAAGTTTATTTTAGGCCTCTTTGATGCCAAGATTGGGAGAGAAACTGAAGCCAATCATTAGAAAAATATAGAATACATGATATAACAAATGGCAGTCGACAAATACTTATTCATTTTGCTACTGACAGAAACAGTTGTATCTAGTATAACATTTCAACACAAGAGCATCCACAAGATGACCTGGAGATCTTCAGATGGAGAAACTATTAATAAAATTGATCATATTGAAATTGAATCTAACACAAGGCAGATATAGAAGATATTAGAACTTATCATGGTACTAACTCTGACCATTGCATGGTAATGGGTAGGCTTAAGACAAAAAAAATTTTAATGCACATATCATGGCCAACACACTGAGAAGCTTGATTGTGAGAAATTTAAAAAATTGATTGATTGATTAGTTTTTCAGACACAACTTGCTAAAAAACCCAAAAAAAATCTATTGAAAATATTAATATCATAGATGAAAAGTGGGTTCTTTTTAAAGAAGCTCTTTTAAGCACAATTAATACTGTAGTAAGAAAAAATTAAAAAAAGCTAAGATTACGGATTGATTTGATGCCTATTGTCATATTGTGACCCACAGAAAAAATTATGTATATAAAAAGATGCTTAATAAAAGACATTCCAGATCACCAGTGGAGAAATATATGATTGCAAGAAAGCTTACAGAACTAAGAAAAAAAATTTCAAGAAGATCTTTTCAGAGATATAAAACATGTTACAGCAAAGGTGCGCAAATTGGCTGTTACATTCCCTGAATGGGTTACAAAAAAATTTTTGAGGGTCACCAAATTCAAAGAAATTTAAATTTCTGAAAAATCTATTATCATTTATTTCAAAGAACAAAAATAATACAAGCAGAGAAATTGACAGTTATTATTTTACAAGCGTGACATTTGTGAGTGATCATTATCACTGAGTTTCAAAGCCCCATTATCATGGATAGTGATCTGCAGTATCACTTACACCAATAACAAATACAAGCAATCTTGCTCACTTATACACATAGCAAATGGTAAACAGCAGAAACACAAATTCCTTATTTAAATATAAAGAATCAATATGGTTGTCATGCAACACCCAAGAATGTTGGCAGACGGCAAACAAATCTCCTTATCTCTCAATAGCAGAGAAGTTCCAACTATAAAAGCAGACATTCCAAGCTACGCAGCAAAAAAAATTCAACTGCATTCTGTAATTGTTTTGGTTTATTTACTAATTTTGTTAATCCTACTTAATTTGTCATCACATATGTACATAACTTATTTTTTTGATATTGAACTGTTTAGTAGTGTACTTCATAATCTAATGGCACTGTTTCAAGAGTTTATTAAATACATTAACTATGCACTACACTAGCAGCACATTCAAGACTGATCATATTCACTAAATAATAATCCTTTTATGCCGGCTGAATATTGAACTGTTTAGTAGTGTACTTCATAATCTAATGGCACTGTTTCAAGAGTTTATTAAATACATTAACTATGCACTACACTAGCAGCACATTCAAGACTGATCATATTCACTAAATAATAATCCTTTTATGCCGGCGGTGGTATTTACATCTGACTTGACATAAAAATTTAAGAGTTTCGCTAAGTTTCTAGAAGATTTTGTGTCATTTCATTTAATATTGATGCTAGAGCTTCAGTAATGGAATTATCTAAAAATTACAATTTACTAATACAGATTAACATTTTGTCATGGTAATGGGGAAGAACTTTCTTTATGATAATTGCTCTGATAAATTAGCAAATGATAATTTCAAGTGTGTAAATTAAAGACATTTGGAAACTAAACATAAAAAATTAACAAATAAATCTGAAACATTTTTCAAAAAACACACTGAATGTATGAAAATTGTACTGCGTTCATGAAAACATATGCAATAATTTCTGATAGAGCTTTACAAGCATCTTTATAAGTTTCATATTTAACAGGGAAAAATTTGAAATCACACACAATTTGAGAATTCTTCATTCGTCCTTCAGCAATTAAAATGACATCAATTTATGCATGGAAAAAAATATGGTAACAATGTATAAACAATACTACAATACTATTATCAAAAGATATTGTTTCTCGCCAAATCTCCATCATATTACATAATCGAGAATCAGTTATGTTAAATAGAATACAAAATTCTCCTGTGTTTCGCTACAAGTTGACAAAACTACTGATATTACTAAAATATCTCAATTAATTGTTCATGTGATATACGTTTTTGAAGAAGAAAAGTCAAATGCTTACTTTTCAATATAGCAATAAGAAAGGTCATCATTTGAGACTCAAAAACCAATACCAGAGGAAATATAATTTATAAATTTACAAAAATTTTTGCTTTTGCTATGATATTGACATAATAGCAAGAACAGGTATGGTTTTAAAAAACATGCTTTTCTAACCCTGGAAGCAGAGGCAGATAAAATACATGAGGGAAAAACTAAAATACATGCAGTGCACTAAGGTAATAGACTGTACTACTCATCTACAAATTGGTACAAACAAAATGGAAAAAGTTGAAAGCTTTACATATCTGGGCTCTGAGGTTAACATTAATAACAACATCACATCTGAAATTCAGAAGCGAATCAATGTTGCCAATAGATGCTTTTTTAGAGACTAGTTGTCAGTGTTCAGTGCAATATACAGAATAAAGACTCCTGTTTTTGCAATACATTTACTTTATTATCTACTACATCACAGAGCCGAACGTGTAATAAGTGGATGGGGTCATTCGTACTGCTGTCTCAACTCGAATATCATGCTCTCCCAAGGACGCTTTCTTTAACCTCAAAGGAAAAGGGTGTCAGAAGTGCATTTCTTGACTGAATGGTGTGTCCGTACCTCAGAGAGTTTCAGATGGCTAAAGGGGGGAAATGCTATTTCCCTTATTAATTAAGGAAACATTACAGACTATGCCCCCAGCAACTTAGTTCGTGTTATAAAGGAAAATATATAAACATACATACACATACCAGCCAGCTTTTGGAAAAGTGCTTCAGTAAAACTTTTTGCAAGTCAAAATTACACATCAGATATATTTCTATAATTTAATTAAAATGTAGATTCTAAAAATTTAATTCAACTAACGATTTACTAATTAAAATTTTTTCTTCGGTTGTATTAAATTCATAGAATCTAGAATACATTCATAATATACTACCATTAGTGCTTTCTGAATATTAAAAATTATACTTGGAAATATTTTATATTCCAAGTATTATTCCAATACTTGGACTATATAAGGAAATATTTTGCATGCCACAATGAATCTAAGAAATTGACCACTAAAAATCACTAAATTGCAATCTGGTGAAATATTAATTTCAATCATTTAGGTAAAGGTAATCATAAAGGTAATCTGGATAGAATTATATTACACATTCACAATAGCTTTTAAATCAAACAAAGTTAATAATTAGAAATATGTCAACAATTAAGTTAAATATTGTGCATATGGAATTTTGGGATAAACTATTTTAAAAACTCTATAAAATTTTCTTGATTAAATAAATTCCTTTAATATTTTATACACAGGAAAAGTTCAATACTGTAACTCACTTGTTTAGCCTTTTCTAGCAATTACTGATTAAAAATTCCATCATTTAAAGACTACACAATAAACACATATTGTAAATTTTTAGGTATATTACATATTCTATATTATAAGATAGTGAGTTTCTAAATTCATTTCTATTATTTTTTTACTAAACTAAAAATTCTTTCACACTCTGCATTGCTATGGAGCCTCACTAATAAAAATAACATGAATTTAGACATTCTATCATATTTGTCCCTTCTATATACACTCTTAATTTCACCAATTTGAAACCTAGGGAATTTATATTTTCATTTTCAATTTTTAACTTGGATAAATCTTATGTCTGCCTCAACTATATTTCATGTCCCCCTCTATGGTTTCTCAAGCATTACTCTTCCCAATAGGGAAAGAGGTTGGAATATGCATTCTCTAACTGCTCAGAGCCTCCAAGACCACAGGGACTAGGAAGTTAGTTCTCTCCCACAGTTGGGTTAAAAGGGGTGCTAAATTTCGTTTGTAACTATGATTAAAGAGGAAAGATCGTCATAATTAGATAAAACTTAAAAAAATGTCTTCTTTTTAACTTTGCCCAGAACAAAAAAAATGCATACAATATTCCATGCTATCAGTAAAAGTATAAAATCAAGTGATCTTGCATAAAATTTATGCACGGTGTGTAAAAGTTGGCAAGTTTGCAAACATATAAAACATGTTGCCATTTTCACTATTATGAATCATTACAGAAATGTTGACATATACTAGTGATATAAATTACAGAATAAGCTATGATAGTGTATACTTTTTAAGATTTTACATAGATTTTAGTTTGTCCATTTACATTATAATTTGTAAATTATGGTATATAAGCCAAGACATTATTATCTATATTACATATTCAGTAATTAAATGTTTTGGAAAATGAATTTCCTGCTACATCTAGTATTTTGCAGTGATTGTGAAGGAGTCTGAATATCAGACTTATTAGCATTTTTGTTTGATATGGGTTATTTGACATTATCTATTTCCTTTAAGATTTGATTTGCTCGTTTTACTTAATCAATGTAATTTCTTAATCTGTGTAATGTTTGCTGTTAATGTCCAAAACAAAATTTTTATCTGTTCTATAAGTATCTAAATGTGGTTCGGTTGTACAGTAGTGCTAATAATGGGTTTACTTTATCTGATCTTAAAAATACATGAGTGCAGGTTTTTAGTGAAGAATTTACATGTGTTATGAATTTAATATGTATTGCGGTGGTGATTGGATTCAATTCTCACATCATATTAATTAAGTTTGACACATAAATTGAATTGATAATACTGATTAGTTAAATTACTTGGCGTGATTTAAGTGTGATGCCAACACTAGTCGGGCACTAGTTGTGTTTATGTTCTTTTTAAGAGCAGTGCATAAACCTAACAATACGATTGTCAAAATTTCTGTCCAAGTTGTTAGATTGTAAGCTTTTAAGGAGAATTTAAGATGACTATGCATTTGTTAAATAATGCCAATAGCTTAAGTATGATAAGGCGAAGTTCAAATTCTACAACAGCTTAACAAAATTGTGAGTTTATGAAATAGGTGTAATTAAAAATTTCTGACTTGGTCTGTAGTAATAGTGATAGATGATTCAAATCTTGAAATCCACGACCAGTGTACTAAGGTACGAGCAACTAGGAAAAAATTGGGCTTGGAGCATGGTACAAAATGTAACAATGCAGAGGTACCTCATATCTGACAAGCTCAAGAAGAAGGTACAAGCAGTTGTTTCTGCAGTCATGTCTTTTGTAGGAATACCTTTAGGCCATCTTTTAAACCTGTCAATGATAGACAAACAATATTGTTTTCCCTCAGAAGGAAACAGAAGTCCAATAAAATCAATATTAATGAGTATGAAGCAAGCGTCTGGTGTGGCAAAAGTAACAGTGTGAGATTTTGTGTGCTGAGTTATCTTAGTTTTTTAGCATTTAACACAGCTGCGAACTATATTTTTAATATGTTTGTCCATGACATGTCAAATGAAGCATTTTATGATTAAACCAATGGAAATTGAAATACCTGGGTGAGAAAGAAAACGTAAATTTTCAAATATTTTTCTGCGCATACTTTTTGGAATGAATGGACGAAGGGTAGCTTGTGAAACGTTGCAATAAAGTTTAATAGTTTTCTAATTTTAAGGAAGTATTATTTTTAGTTAAAAGATTTTGTAATTCCTCATCTTTTGATTGAGCTGTGGCAAATTCTTTATAATCTATCACTGAAGTAGATACTTCATCTATCTCAATGTGAGATCTGTTACAGTATTATTAGATCCTTTTGCACAACAATTGTCAGTGGCAAATTGGGAAATGAAATCTAAGTGACATAGATGGTGGAAACTGCATTTGTCAGGATTTTGTTTAAATGCATAGCTAAGACGTTTTTTGTTACTGTTTGCATTAAGGAGCCACTAGTTGCTATATTTGAAGCAGCTATCTACAAACTTAGTTCTGCTCCTGGTATAGGATGTCTTAATAGTGTTGCTTTAGCAAATACTTGTTCTGAATTTTCAAAAGAAATATTTGCTTGTTGGTCCCAATTTAATTGCTCCTTTTTGTATACATTGAAATGAGAATGTTTCTTTTTATATTTATAGACTTCATAAATTTTACTAAGGGTGTTACAATGCCAGCTACTTTCGGAATACACCTTCAATAAAAATTAAAAGCCTTAAGTATTGACTTAATTGAGTTAGGGTATTCAATAGGAGAATTTCTAAAATGCATTTTACTCGGCCTGGTAAAGGTTTGATAACACTACTAGATGCTTTAAACTCTTAGAAATTAGTTGATTTTCCGAACTCACATTTTTTATGCAAATACACAATCCATATTCATTTAATTTGGAAAAATAATAGGTCTAAATAAATGAGATGTTTGCTTTCCAGCCTAGAGACCTTTCCAACCTTTGTAGACCATCAACAAATCAAAAAATAAATCATTCTTAATCATCTTTTGCATTTTAATCCAAAAAGACCATTTCTTCTTTACAGAATAAGTGAATTTTTTATAATATAAATCATTTATAAGATAAATAGATAGTAACTTGATTTTTAAAGAATCATGAAGACCTTGACTACTACTTAATTGACATCTTAAGTCACAGTAATCGAAATGTAAAAAATACTATAAAATATTAATATATGTGTATATGATTGTGTATGACAGAAATAAAGAAACATTTATATAAATCAGGGACTTAGATCACCATTTCCAGATTACAACACCATCAACAGCTGAATGCAAATAAAGAAAATTTAGAATGATATACATTACAGCAAAGTGCTATTTTGTATTATGATTAAATACAAAAATTTCTGAAAATAATTTCAAGAAAAATTTATTAATTTTGCTAAATCAAGCACAAACAAGTCTCAGCAAGTAAGGTACTTTTGTTGAAAATTAATTCATGTATAAATTGCTTTATTTAATACCTTTGACTAAAAGAAGTTCATTTTAATATAAATATTTAATGAAATAAAGTCTTACACAGCTTGAAAGAGGTATAATCAGCTAGAAAATATAAATGCGGATTACGAAGTATAATTTTTCCCTGGATAAAGAAGAAAAATTGAAATAAAAACCTAAAAACATTTAAACTAAAATGAGGAAATTAATAAATAAATATTAAGAAGTGAAAAATCACAGTTAATATATACATATAATAAAAAAATGAAGTTTAAATATTTTTTTATGTCTACTTATGTAATAATAAACATCAGGAAATATTTGTGAAAAAATAAATCTTTAATCAATGTCAATTTATTTGTTTTATTAGTCAAGAGAATATTTTCTGAGTCATAGTTTAAAAGCATCTACAGTAATACATAAAATATCACATTCTTTTGATTTTGATGAAAAAAAGTTACTGAATTGTAACTTAATCCTAAATTGATTAAACACAGAAATCAAATAAATAAAAAAAAGAAAGAAATGCACTTTAGCTTTTTTTTAATTTGTATAGTGGGGAGGACTAGGAGTGGAAAATATCTAGAGTCATATATTCTTAGTTTGGAAGTAGTTTTATACATAATATAAAAAATTATAATAATTCTCGTAATTTCAACAAACTTGAAAAATTTTTCTCATCTTCATTCATATAACCAAATATGTCTATCATGGTAAGCAAGTGAACATTGAATGAGAATTTAATAAAAAATCAAGAAAAGAAAGCGAATATCAGGAATAAAAGTAGAAAGTACTGATTATATTTCATAAACATACAAAATATAAAAATGAAAAGATAATTTTAGCAATCATGAAACGTCTTAAAGCAGCAAACAATACTTTTATCAATTTTAGTTAAAAGATTCAGAATAAAATATTTTATATACTTAAAAAATTAGTAATTTAGAAAAAGGCCATTAAAAAAATAAATTATGTTAAATACTGTAGCTTACATAAACTAAAGAAATTTTGAAGTGATAAGATAAAATGAAGTTTTTCATTCAGAGTGGTACTACGTACTTCTGCTTTCGGAGCCCATAATCTCACAACTGGGTCAATACCACTAGTTGCTAAAAGACAAGTGCTGTGATGAGGCTGAAGACAATTTACAATTGAGTCATCTCCTCGCAAAACTCGAGCAATATTTGTTGTTAATCTGTCCCAAATGAAAATCGAGCCATCATCTGAGCCAGCAACAATATACTGCCCATCACTAGTTTGTAAGTATTTAATAAAATGAATCAGCATAAGTACAATCACCATATTAAAATTAACATAATACAACACCAATATTAATAATTCAATACACTAAATATTCACTTACTTAATTCAAATTATATATGCAGAAAAAATAATGAGCACAAATTAAATGAGCTAAATCAAATGTCTGATTCACAATAAATTCAAATTTATTAAATTGATAAATTTGAAACTTCAAATGTAAAGAGCAGAAAATTTGAAAAACGCATAAAAGTAAAATCATATCTATATACATTGCTCAAAATAATTAGGTTATATTATGAATTAGGACGTGAACTGCAAATGAGGAAACATTTTGGTAACTGATGTATAATGCACAGGTGTCGTAAAATAAGAGAAAAGCAAAGTACAAGGAATAATTAAATTTTATTAATATTTATTAGTAAGCAAAAATATGCATTATTCATACATATTATACAAACAATGATTTCACATATAAAATTGAATTTCAACAATGGGGTATATTTTTCTCTGAAAGAAAACAATTTTGCCACTCAAGTATGAATTCAATGAGATTATCAATAAGATAATGAGGTACTCTCTCCCACTTCAATGGAAAAGTTTTCCAACAGCTGAATTGCTTCTGTTGGGTGAAAAGGAATTAGTAACCCTTCTCAAAATATTCAAAATATATTCCAATGAAATTATATTTGGCAAATAACTAGCCTATCCATTTTAAGCATTCCTTCATTGAAATAAAAATTGCCCATTAACTCAGTATTATGTTGTTTTCATGAAAATCAATTAATCCCGATATTTATATAGCGTGATTGAGAAAAAATGATTAATAATCCCATTTCATATCGCACAGCAGTTTGTTCTCAAATTCTGATAAAGTTTAGATCATACAGCAGTTGATAGAAATATTGTAAAAGATTATTCTGTCTCTGATGAATCAGACTTTCATATTCAAGTACAGAATTATTCCAATACAGGTTCTCTTTACATGAAAATCTGTCCATTGCCAAGTGGCATACTGAAGCAAGGCTCATCCATAACAAGCGCATTCTTCTATTCAGCGCTTTCCCATCTGAGAAGTTTTTTTACTCAACTTTTTCAGGTAGCAATGTAATCTTTATTCAATGGCACAAACGCCTTAAATTATCTAAGAAACTTAATTTATTTACAGAATCACAAATACATCAAAATGCTGGAATTGAAACTCTTTGTTTGCCAAAATAGTCAACCAGAAAACACAACAGAAACAAAATCACAGAACATAAAAACGGATGTTAGTAACAAAAAGGGATGGCAAACAAAACAAACATGTCAACCTTACTTCAGTGAAGAATTTAATTACACTTTCCACAGATAACAATATTCTAAACACAATAAATGTATCTAAATCCAGCAGCAAGAAATCTATGATATAAGAAAAAATGCCTAATTACCTATCAATAAAAAGACCAAATGTTGGTCACAAAATTTACTCAACCAGAAACCACAACATACAAGTCAGATATTGTTAAACATGAGCACTATAAGTATTTACTAAAAGCTTTACAATTGCATTTCCAAAGAAATAAAGTGAATTAAATAAAATTAAATTAAAGCATTTGATTAATTTGAACTAAATTAATTCGAGATTATTATATTTATGTGCAATATAATGAACCAATTACTAGATATTTTTAATGTTTTTCTAAAAACAACTCACAATTAAAATAAATAGAGTTAAAATGGTTTAAATTAATTTAAATATAATTAATTTCAATTTAATTAATGGTAATTAAAAAGACTTAAGTAAAATATATATTATTTAGGTAATATTATTGGGGTTATACATTTTTTAATACATACTACATACATCAGATAATACAGATAACATTTTATACATTTTAAGAAAAAAAATCAAGATAATAAAATATTAGCACAATTTTTAAATATGAAACAATTTTTCAACTAAAAAAAGGTGCATTTTTAAATATCATTTTATTTTCAAGAAAAGTTTAATAATCCAAATTTATTGCTAAATATTAATCAACTTGAAAATAACATGTAAAAATATTAGTTTTAAATAAATAAGTTTTTCCTTTTTCTATTTAATACATGCTTTTTATGTAGTAATTCCTACTTTTAGACTTTGATTCACTTTTACATTTGTATTTGTTAATGTTCCTCAAAACATTAGACATTACTTTAAGTACAGATTCGAATTAGTGAATAATCAAAATTGAAATTTTTAAACAGTCCACATCATGAAGAGTCAAAAGCATAATTACTGTAACTAAATTATTTATTACTACTATAATATTTTACCTTCCAAAAAAATTAGCTTCCTTGATATCTGTAGTAGTATTACAATGCCCACAAAACCGTGCTTCATAATCGTATGCAGATTTCCTCCATGCTTGCTCTTTTTCCGAAAGTGCTGAAAATGCTTTCACTGCAGCATTTATGCGGCGCTGAGCAGTAGAAGAAGAAGTAACAGTAGCTGTATCTGAGTCATCAGATTCATCAGATTCTATTTTGTCTATCCAGAATAGAAATAAACTCTATTATCATACCTTTAAGTTGACAACGTAAAATATTCAAATGAATAAAAAATCTGTTAAAATCCTAAAATAGAAATCAGTTTTATATATAAGTAAGTATTGAGTAATAAACATATTCTGGAAAGAAAGAAGAATGTTTGGCCCATTTAAATATACTAATTCTGCATGGCGCTTTAATAAAAGAATGTATCATCCACCATATTTAACAGTGCAGTTAAAATATGGCAAACCCACAAGATTGAAAATTGAATACATATTAATTAACTGAAAAGGTCTAAATTAACATATTAAATATTTTATTACTAACTTTATACTGTCATTTTTATGTTGACAAAACATGAATAAAATACAAAATAACATAGAAATTATAAGACATACAAAAATGATGATTAAACACATGCACCAACAAATTAGAAAATGTTTGAGATTACTAAGATTAAAATCCTTTCTTAGCAGTTATAATTTCAGTAATATTGAAACAATAAAAACACTTAAAAAATAGTTTAAATTAATATATTAATGAAACGATGATCAAATTATAATATGATAATTATTGGTCAGCGAGTAAGCATTGTAGAAAATGAAACATTCATATTGAAAGAACAATAAGAGGTTTTGAAAAAGTGGCGTCCTTATACTCTTTTCTTAAATTAAGGTTTCATTTGTTTTTCTATAGCTCAAAGGTCATTTTTTTCACATGAGCATTAAACATAGCAGCACTGATAATTTTAAGTGTATTTAAAACAATTACAAACATTCAAATTATAAAATGGAATACTTTTGTGTTGGAAACCAAACACAAAAGCTTGGTTTGGTTTCTTTATCATTCAATAGAATTTTTTTTTTTTTTACACATGAGCAACAATTAGATCAGAGATGTCTAGGCCAGAGGTGGAAACTGAATCCATGAACTATTAGAAGGTTGAGTGATAACTTTTCTTATTAAATAAAATTAAATTTTTTAGACTTTAGTGAGTCAATGTGATCATTTTAACAATTTAAAAAAAAGAGATAAAAAAAAAACATATTAATGGGAAAAAATTTTTAAAAAAAACTTGCATCTGCTATGATACTTTTTCTTTTACATTACATGTTTAATAAAATCCTAATTAAATGAAAAATTTCATGAGAATAGCTTCACATAATACAAATATAAAGACTAACATAGAACAGCATAATTTTAAAAAGCATAACTCACCCCAATCAGCCCAAATAGCAACCTTAATATCAGTCTCAAAAGCTTCAAAAGCTTTAGTTCTTGCATAATTTGGGAACCTTTTTCTTATTGACTATTTAAAACAAAGAAATATTTTAGTTACAAAACTTATCATAACAAACATTATAAAAAATTTGGAAAATTTTAATTTTATCAATAGCATTTTAACTATCTAAATGTAGTTAATCACAATTAAAATAAATGAAGCTTTTAAAAAAATTATTTTTAAAGTCAATGAGAAAATGACAGCTATTTTATTACTTTTGTTTCAACTATTTGCATATTTCTGTCAATACATTTGTTTCCATCAAAATGTGCACAAAATTGCTTCACTCAACTATAATTTCATTTCAACTTATAATGTATTCAGTATGAAATTGAATTTTTTAATATGTCAAATGAATAATATATTTCATATAATAAAAAACATTTCTTTCAAATGCATAATTCTATCTTTTTAATTCATGAACAAATGAAATAATGAATAATTAGTTCATGCAAATAAGTTTTTATTTTAGCATACCATAACGTCTTTATAGATTTTTAAATTAACATTTTATTCTTCCATTTAATGTCAAATCACTCATATAAACATTGAATCTTAATCATTTAATAGAATTTTATATTTTTAATATTTGAATTCTGTCTGAAAATTTCAACTGCAGATACAGAAATTCTTTATACAAACGTTCATTTTATTCACATTTGTAAGTGACTTTAATTTGTGAGAATTTACAGCTGCTTAATTCTTTCCCCATACTTATTGATTACATGAGACCCATACATATCAGCAACAGAACACATTGCCACACAATTACTGTCCAATTTAAGTCAGAGCTAAAAACAAAATATTGAGATTTTAAATTATATGAATAAATTACTAAGTAAGATCTTGCCTTTATTAATTTCAGAAATAACTAAGAACTCTAAAATTGATTATAAAGGATAAAAAGGAAGAATTATTTTATTACAATGGGATTTTTATAAAAAAAAAATATTTATGAACCAACTGTACATTAACCGACTCAGCGTCCATGACATATCTGTTACAATAAACTGGTGTAAAATCGTTTTGCGACAGCAGACATACGTTGAAACTTTCTTGTTCAAAAGCGTTCAGCGACGGCAGAGATACGTCGCAGAGTTTTCACTAAAAGCAGCGGCGACATATATTTCCGAATAGTAGAAACCACTTATTTTCGCTTTCCCCCAAATCGATGGTTTGATTGAACGGTCTTAATCACTCAAACCACAGTCCTTGCACACCTTTCCTTGAAAACTAAAATTCAGCCTGAGTTTTACATTAAATCCAAAATAACAGTTATTTTTTTGCCAAGATTCAACTTCAAAATTTAATAATGTATAAATTTTCTACTTTAGAAATAAAATGCAAGTTTATACGATACATATTATTTTTAATTTTAGCTCCTAAGCAAATTGAATTAGGAGATTTTATTACACAAAAATTATAAATCTCAATGCACTTTTAAATTACTAACATTTGCCTTCTTTTCTAAATTAAATTTTGATAATTTTTCCTTCTTATACTAATTATTTCATACATTTTAGTTAATTTGATTCGATTTTTATTGTTTTTAAGGGCATTTTTTATCAACTAGTTATTACTGAAATAAACAAATAAACTTTGTAAATGGAAATTATTTAATTTCCAGTGAAAGAGCTCATGGCTGTAATAGTAAAATCGTTTGGTTTTCCATAATTAATAATATTTACCTTAAGTTCCAATTAATATAATTAATTTAATATGCATTTTTATTTTTATGCGTTAGGAAAAAAATTGCTTTTAAATTTACTCTTAGCATATTACATTCTATTTCGTTATTTATTACTTTAATTTCTTTTAACATATACTTCAAATATTGATAATAAAACATAAATATCATCTTAAAGCAATGGTGTAACATAATTGTCATAAGAGTTGAACCCAATAATATTATACATGTTTTGATTATGATTTCTTTTTAATGAAACATAATATTGAAAAATATATGAGCAATATTTACTATCACACCATATAAAGTCATTATTTTAATATATCAATACTAAAAATATAGTATTTATTAAGCACTTTACGTGATTAGAAATTTTCTCTAGTAAAAATGAAAATACAAAATTTCTGATATTATCTTTGTTCTGTTGTGGAAGTCATTTTACTCTACATATTTTTTTATTTATTTGCGTACATATAATATTTTTTCTACAAATGTATTTCCAGATGAAAGGAAACATATAATAAGGACGGCAATAATCTCTCTCTCAAATAATGTAAAGTGCTTAGGAAAATTTTCTTAAAAAAAAGGTTGTCACATATATTGAAAAAATTTAATTTAAATTCTTTTGAATATCAAATTTATTTTCTATTTCACCAGATTGCTTCCTAATAATAGAATATTATTTTGAGTTAATGAGAATAAGTATATTGAATACTTAACAAATAATGTGTTTTACAAAATTTATTTTTCATCCATCTTTTGAAATTCTTTTCGATTAAAATACAACTTTAATTTAATAAATATCTTGTCAAAAATATCTAAATAATATTTTTAATATAAGGGAAAAAAACTGTTAAACTAACAAATGATTTTATAATATTGTTTTAGAATGTAAATACATAAGTATCATAATTAAGAAAGTGCACAATCAGCAAATATAATGTGTTAAAATTTTATTTATTTAATTTATACAGAACAATGTTAATGCAAGTTTATCTACATGTATTTTGCTTTAAGGAATTGTATTTTCACAAACAATTATAAAATAAAAATTAATCTTTTTTTTTTTTTGTAAATATTTAATTTTTTGGGCTAATAAACTTTTCCAAATATTATAATTACTTCCATCTTATATTTATAAGATGGAAAAAATTTTTCAGGTATAGAATAAACCAACAACATTACACACATTTATTCAAATTGTTATGCAAATTTTCTAATGTTATGTTTAATTGTTTAAACTTAAAACATTTAGCTAAATAAATTAAAAAGCTGTAATTAATTTTTTTTGCAAATAACATTATAACAATTGAAAAATAATTAAGCCTTTTGTTACCACACTAATTACTACATAGAAATGTGCTCATATAAAATAAAAATTTGTTTGTGTTAAGAAAAATATAATGTGAGAAAATGTATTTTTACTAATATTACTTTATCCTAGTGTAATAAAAATTTGAAAAACTTCTGTGTCTCATTCAAAAAGGGAAATTTCTATCATATAGAAAACAATAAATATACAAGAAAATGTGACAAACAACTTTCTTAATTAAATTGCGTAAGAAATCTAAAACATCATAATTTGTGGATACCTCTTTTCTTTGAACTTCATATTATTCACCAAGTCAACCTAAAAACACTGAGGAGTTTCTTCAATCATTTTCAATTACACAAAAAACAGCTATTTAGTATTAATTTTTGCTTTTTAAGTTTTATACAAAAATAAGATATACGTTTTCGTTTAAACCACTTTTATTGGGATGTACAATTCTTTCTGGCAAATTGGTAAATACATACAGCCCTAGAAAGGGTAGTTAGTGGTAAGTTACATCCCCTCTCTCTAAATTGAGCAATGTAATAGTTTTCAGGTGGGTAAGAAATATTCCCAATGAGAATGGGAAACAGTCCACAATTTTTGTATAATTTAGGAAAGTGGCTGTGGAACAAAAATGTAATATATCTGGTTTTAAAGAGTAAACATTTTTCGCAGATTCTTGAAAGTTTCTGTGCCACTGAGTCGGTTAAATTAATTTAACTATTTCTATTAGGAAAAAATAGAAAAATAATTTTAAAATTTTAATTTGTTTGTAAATATATGTTAGACTAATTGAAAGAAGTATAAAGTCTATAAAATAAAGATAGTTCTTAAATATGCATCTCTGAAAAAAAAAATTGAGCTTTCTTTTAACAAATGTCAAAATATATCTTCAATATAATGTGATTAACAAAAATAAAGATATGCAATGATTGTAAAAAATTTTTTTATTATTAAATATTTAATTTACTAAATAATATAAATGTTATGTATAGTGAAAGATTTTGTAAATAAAAAAATAAGTACATAAAAATTACATTGTATTAAGAGATCTCATTTTTTTTATAATACACAATGCAGTTATTCTTGATATTTTTTTAAAAAAAAAACATGTATATAAAAATCACATCAATCGAATTTTGCAACATTAAGGACAGAAGAATAAAAATCAGCAATTTACATGTGTAATAACCAGCTTCAAGATACAACAACAGTTTCTATAATTTCTTAAATTTAAAATTTATACTAAAATGGTGGAATGATAAAAATGCCTTTAATAAGAGTTAAATAAAATAAATGCAAAATAGAACCTTTAAAAAATAATTAAGCTTCCTTAAGACACAAATCAATTTCAGAGTTTTGAATACTTAAATTGTCATTTTTCTAAGAAAAATATAAGCAAGATAAAACATAAATCTGTTGAGGACTTCATCAGAGAAACCAAACTAAAAAATATACACTAAACAGATAGTACCCACTCAGAAAATATATTTGAAAACTGAGGATTACAAAATATTTTATCATATTAAACATCAAAGATGTAAAAAAAAAAAAAAAAGAGGTTTTACTGGAATAGCATATAAAAATAATTTAAATGCTAAACTAAAAAAAATTACTTTTTCTTAAATAATATAAAACTTCTTTTGAATATTGTACTCACAGATAGGCATTCCATGGCTGCTTGAGGCCAGTGAAGTTTGTGTAAACATTGAGCCAGTCGAAAGTATGCTTTTAAATATGCAGGATCCAAATACATAGCAGTGTAACAATCACGTACTGCAGCATAATAATCACCATCCCTATGGTAAACATTAAAAAATATATATATGTATTTTAAGTAAACCTGTTTTCAAGTTTATAAAATAAACTAAGAATTCTTTTGTTGAATTAAAATATTTTTTATCAAATACAAAAGAATTTCAAACAAATATATACTGCTAACAATAATTGCATTAAGACTAGCATACCAAAACGAATTTCTAAAATAGAAACATAATTCTTTTAATTTGATTGATATAAGAAATTCTTATTCTGTTTGAAAAAAATTAAGAATGAAAATTTCTTAAATAGAGGAAAATTTTCTTAAGAGTAGATCTGTTTCAGAATCATCAAAATTACTCAACTTTAAAAAAATCTTATTCTGTGGTAAAAACAAACACCACAATGACAAGGTTCATATAAATGGTGCTTCAATGTTAATGTATGGTATAGTATAACCCCTCTCTCAAAAACTAGAAAACAAGCTCACAGAAACAAAACATATCACTATTGATTATCAAGTTTGAAAAATATAAATCAGTGATCTACAAATTAAAATCCTTAATTATTTTACAGATTGCATCAATCAAATGAAAATTGTCATAAAAATGATTATAAAAATTCAAACAGTTTTCTATATTATTCAAAAAGGATGTTAGAAAACTTAAATAAGATTTTACCAAATACAGCAATTACTAAGTAAATAACAAAGCAATACCAGTTATTTTAGTCAAAAAAAGCAGATGAGATTATTGGGTTTCAGAATAATTTTTAAGCTATATTAGAACTGAAATTTGTGTAAATTTATATGATATAAGATTATAATTACGATAGTCTTACTAATACATAATAAGTTGATGACATTATTTTAACAGAAAAAATAATGATCAAATGGAATCAATATAAACTGTCTAGAAATTAAGTTTAAAATGACCAAAACAATTAAAATTGATTTTTCCAAATAAGCATTATATTTGTACTTAACATAATAATCTAAATTAAATTCTTCATAAGATTAAAAATGTATATACATAACATAGTACCTTAAGGTACGACTAGATTAATCAGATTCTACTGTAGAACAAAATATAACTTAAAAATTATTTTATATCATATTTTTCTAATAGTACATACTGTTAATGATTGAAATTGCATTTAGCAATCAATGAAATTTAATTTTACGTAATAAAATTTTTCTTTCCTCTCTTATCAAAGAATCCAAAAAGAAATGCTTTATTATCTTGAGTCAATTAGAGTGGTCATATAGCAGTAAAATAAAATTGAGCAAACTTTTCTGAGACACAAGCTACTTTTAATTTATATTTGTCATGTGATCACCTTTAATGATGATGGGGTGTTAAACAAGTATATTTTTAAACATGATGATCATAAAAGTTAGCATTATTGATCACCTCAATGTCCACCAAATGATCATAGCCCCCTTAATGCCCACACCTGTACAAAAATAAACTATACCAGCACATCAAAAATCTGAACCCCAGAGATACAAAGAATTTGTGAAGTGGAGACAAAAAATTAAATTTGAGAAAAAGAAAATCGATAACCATGATCCAAAAGCTATAATATTTTTTAATTACACTTTAATTTTAGCAATTATTTGAATACAATGTATAATACATAGCTCAGCATCTTATTATATAGAATTGAGTTATATAATATTTCATCACATAGCAAATTGAATTGGCTTGATAACATGATGATGCGATAGTACCCAATAAATTTTAGACCAGCAGGAGTTGTGATCAGGATTTATTTAATGCAGAGAAGTCCATTTCCAACACTCGAATTGCATTGGTATGTGAAACTATTTCTTTTGAGACATCTTCTTCACTTTCTTCATCATACTTTTCCTTTCAGATCCACATTAAAACGATGTCATTGAGTACATGATCCATGGATGGCCATTGTCATCAATTCCCATCCAAACTTGAAGTTAATTTTATTCAGCTTACTCATATTCAAGAATTAGTTGAATGAGTCGCAATGAATCATCATTTTGGGTATGAATAGTATCAACTACTGCTTTTCCAAACATAAGATTAGACCAAACTTTTTTCTATGATTTTTTTTTAATGAAAATTCAGGCATGCTTCGGCAACTCACTAAATTACATCTTTGATCTTTATTTTTTCAAAATTTTCTTTAACGGATATTCCTCTCTTTCAATCAAAACTTATCAGAGCATTTTAGGATTGTAAAGTTTGATATTTATAATAATTTTTGGTCCATAGGTGGGATCATATTGGGCAGCAATAAAACAACTTCGAAGTCATCTTTTACTGAGATTGTATAACCCAGATAGCAAACAACGTCCATTGTACATCCCTCGGACATCCAAAACATCCATATTTGATACTCCGACGTCTTGGATGTGATTTGGACGTCCCCTGGATGCTCTTTGAGAAAGTCCTCAGGACAGCCTTATAAAGCTGTTCTAAGTATGTCGTTTTATGGATCTGTTTTGGACGATCTGTTGATAAACATCCTGAAAAGGTTTTTTTACATCCTTTTTGGTTTTTCTAACAAATGATCTGAATGCGTTTTTTTATTTACTTATAAAATTAAAAAATCATATCAATTTGTTAATAAATGTAAATAATTTTGTGCTACATTGTATTTAGTAATTAAAATGAGAATATATTCTCATTTTAATTAGTAGAAATCACCTTATGTAAAATTTATGAATTTTTGTGCTATTAAAGATCTTGTCGTTTATTTCATCATAATTATAAACAAAGATATGTGTAAAAACAAAAGAGTATGTTTGGCAAAACTATATTTTTTTGAATACGACATGAATTTAAAAGGGATTTTCAAGGGTTATACGTAGACAGTACATAAATTCTAAAGGTAAGTTATGTCAATACGTTAGATCTAAACGAATTGATAAGTTTTAAAATAATTAACAGATTACAAAGTATAATAATATTTTTAAAATATGTTTATAATGTTTATTCAAATTTAATATAATGTTGTATTTACTTCCGCTACATTTTGTTTTCCAGGTAAGGAAAAAAAAATCTTGGTAAAATTTTCTCTTGTTACAATTTAATTTATATAATGCAATTTTGACTGAAAATTACAAACGTTCTTAAGTTTATTCTTCACCATTAAAAATATCATTTAATTAAAATAATTAAAGCGCTTATAAAAACAGTTGATTTTCTCGAAGAGCATTTAGAAAAAAGAATTATTTATGTATGGGATATAAATTTTTTATCTGTTATGTTTATATATTATATTTATATTTTTTATCTGTTATATTTGATATATATATATATATATATATATATATATATATATATATATATATA
>JAPDSC010038220.1:382934-425183 GCA_026290005.1 Latrodectus geometricus
ATATATATATATATATATATATATATATATATATATATATATATAAGAATGCAAAGGCTTTAAATGCGATTTTATCAAATTTAAAAACTCGAACAAGTTAACGCTAAACCAACAAAGTTAGAGTGCACGCACGTTTATAAATTCGTAGTTAGTGTCGAAGTTCTAAATAAAAAGACTTGGTGTTAAATCAAGCGAAAAAAATTTGCTCCGTTCATTTAGACGCATGCGCAGAAAAGCTTACATTTCAAACCGGAAGTCTGCTTACGTCAAGAACCGGAAATCTGCTTGGGGAGCCGCAAGGAATCGCTGGTAGTGCTTACACATCGAACAACGTGAACGAAATTTTGAATAAGAAGATTTAAATACTAAAATATTAATAATATATAGAAGATTTAAATACTAGAACTTGTTATAACTTTTCACAAGCAAAGAATTCTATTGAAGGTGAGTGTAAAAATGTTTATTGTTTATACTTAAACTTTTAAAAACTTATATATACTATTTATCATAATTGTTAAGCCTTACGTTACTGCTATCAAAAAGTAGATGATTGTAAACATATATTCCAATGTTATAATTCAATGGATATTTTAATTTGCCCATTATTAAGATCATAAATGCTAAAGATTTTATTTTTAAATTGTTTTTTCATGTTAAGAAGTTAATATTAAGGTGTGATGTAAAGTACTTGTATTGTTCTAATCTTATGTTTTGCAACTAAATATATGATTTCTTAATTTGTGTATAATTATTATACTGTATAATGCATCAAGTCTTTTCAATAAATAAATAGCAATATTCAGGCTGGCTAATTTTATGTATTCTTCTCATTTTACAATTTATGAATATAGAAATTTTTAGTTTAAAAATTTTACTTTAAAATGTTATGAAAGATCATTTGTTAATCACATAGTAGCTCCAAAGTCATTATATTTTTTAAATTGTATTGTTTTAATGTGTTGAATGAATTTATAGGGAATTACAGAGCTAAAATTAAAACTGAATGTTAAATAATTCATTCCTAAATTTGAGTGTGTAAGTAGATTATTAATAGAAAAGTCATCTTACAAGTCATTATATTATTTAATCTTCATTTAGAAAGGAATATTTAATAACACAAATTTTATTTAATAATAAATTTTAAAGAAAAATGTATACATTTCTAACATGAAATTTTATTTTCTTAAAATTTTGCATGATGATTTCACTAAATAAATTTTTGATTCATAAAAACAAATTTATATTCTCTTTAAATGAAAAAGATGCATCTCTAGTTTAGATTTTTCAGAAATTTTAAAGCAACTGCAGATTATAAAATTACGGCTGGAAAGGATTGAATTTTGGACTAATTTTATATTTAATCAATTTGAAAGGTTATTTCTTTATCAGACTAATTTTAATATGTTATAAAAAGTATTAAAAATTTAAAACTTGCTATTTCATTGTTGGGATTTGTTATGTCTTTAAGTCCATGTGTTGTTTATTTTTTAACTATCAAATGAGAATCTAATGGTGATAAGAAAATTATTTTGCTTTATTGCTTTACAAGTGTTGAATTTTTTTAACAGTAGCTCTTTTAAACTAATTTATATCTTTAAAATAAAATTTAAGTTGTTGAAATAATCATTAAACCTTAACATATAAAGTTTTGTTTCTGATAATCTTGATCTTTCTAGATTATCTTATAAAATATTAATTTCTTTTTTTAATAATAGATGCAGTCTGTTTTCATATGCCTCAAGTTACAAAAGCAGAGATGGCTAAGAGCATATCGAATTGGCTGCGGCATGCTGAAGAAAGGGTGGAGAAACAGAAAAAAATAATGATTGTGTAAATAATAATGATTTTAATAATAATAATGATTGTGAATAAAAATTGAGTGTGTATATAGAATTCTGCGAAATTAACAATCTAAAAACTATATTTTGTCCCAAATTATATTTCATTTAATTTCTTAAATTCATTTGATTTATACTTAAAACTGTGCAATTTTGAATCACTCTTTAAATGAAAAAAGAATTTTGAATATTTCAAAGAAAACAAAATATAATTATGGTGTTTGAAATGGAATTATGGTGTTATAAATCATAATGATGCTGTTAAAATAGTTTCATGGAAACATTTCAGAAATTGGCTATTTTCTTATGCGAGAAAAATAAAAATTAGATAATTATTAATTAGAACTTAATTTAATTGTGCCAATTGAAATTGTGGATTCTCTGTTATTTAAATGATTGTTGTAGATTAAATGAGTTAATTTTCATGTGCATTTGTGTGTGTGAAATAAAATGTTTTGGTATATATATATACCAGTGTTTTATATACATATATATTTATTTTTCTTTTTTAAAATTCAATCATTTAAAAATTCTTCCTGTGTTACAAACAAATGCAAATATTTTAATCTATATTACAATATATATGCTTATATTAAAATTGATATATTTGTATTTATTTCTTCTATGAAATTTTAATCGCTTAGCAGTTCCCCCTGTTTCACATAAGCATAAATTCAAATATTTAAATCTATATTAATATATTTGCTAATATTGTAATGCATTTGCTTATATTAAAACCTGTATATTTCTCTTATATTTAAAAAATGCTACATTGTTTAAAAGTATGATATACTTCTAAATAATGTAGCCTTTTTTTTAGATATCTTTCATTTTAAAAATTTAGCATTTAGATATACCCCAAAAGAATTCCTTTGTCAGAAGTATTAATATTTCCTTCGAATGAAATTTTCGGTTAATAACTTGACAATTTTATTGCATTTATTTTTTAGAACATTAGTAATTTATATTCATAATAATGTTGCAAAAAAAATTAAAGAAAGGAAAAATAATTATTTTTCATTTCTTTATTATTTTGCAAAATGGTATCAGTCACTACTTACAGAAAAAAATAACAGTGAAAAAAGCTTTATGAATAATAATGAAGTTATAAACAAAAATACACAATTATTAGTAAATAAAGTATGTAAACTTTAATAACATACAAAAAGTTTACTGAATTATTGCAGAATAAAATAACAGTGAAAAAAGTTTACTGAATAATAATAAAGTTATAAACAAAAATACACAATTATTAGTAAATAAAGTATGTAAACTTTAATAACATACAAAAAGTTTACTGAATTATTGCAGAAAAAAATAACAGTGAAAAAACTTAATGAATAATAATGAAGTTATAAGCAAAAATACATATAATTATATTAGTAAATAAAGTATGTAAACTTTAATAACATACAAAAAGTTTACTGAATTATTGCTTAAAAACAATGATAGTGCACATAATTTAATACTAAAATTTAAAAACATGCTTAATATGGCTGTTATATGAATGTCCAAATATGTGCCAAATCACGTCCAATATGTGCCAGATTACGGCCAATATGTGCCAAATCACGTCCAATATGTGCCAAATCACGTCCAATATGTACCAGATCACGGTCAATATGTGCCAAATCACGTCCAATAAGTGCCAAATCACGTCCGTCTCGGAGGTCTATGGGACGACCTACGTACGTGTTACTTCCGGACATTGGTACGTGCGGAGAATGTCCGTAAGACGTCGCTGCACCCCTACCGGACGTCCTCTTAAGTCCAGGTGGACGTAAGAGGACGTTCTCCGAACATCCTGAGGACCACTGTTTGCTATCTGGGAAGAAGCATGAGACTAGGTGCTGCGGATCAATAGCAAAACTTCCTTTGGCAAGTCATTTGTTTCATTGAATTTTGACATTGAAGGAATAAATTGCGTTTTCAACTAGTCTTGAAAGAGATCAACTCTCATCCAAGCCTTTTTTGATTTTTATAGTAAACTGGTAAAGTTGTCATATTAATATTCTTTAAGGCACATGGTTTCATAAATTTGCCAATCACGATTAGGGATATAATTAGTAGCCGCAGCATTGCTAGAAGCCCTGACTGTCAGACATTCATTTTGAATCAACTGGCAGATGAATCATCCTCAGGAGCTTTCAGTAGGAGGTGCTTTAAAATTGATTCCAGGCTCATCCACGTTTTACAACTGCTGAGGGAAGTAGTTTTCTGTTGCAATCAATCTCTCTGACTAGGATAAATATTCTTGTATTGTGATAGTATATGCTGATACTTTTACCTGTCACTGTCAAATTTCATGCCCTTTTTACCAGCAATCTAGTTATATGTTGCTGTCTGTAAATGCAGAATCACCATCCATAGTCTTGTTTAGCTTAGTAAAGCTTTTTCCTGAATCAATGCGTTGCTGATATGCTGATAGAACCTTTCTGTTTTTCCTCGGTAAATCATATAAATTTAGTTTCCATGAGTTTGTCATTAAAAGAAGATGTTGAATTTTAGCATTGTTCAATTGCTTTATCATAACAGATGTCATAGCAGAGAAATGTAAAATTTAGCTCAGTTTTTTACCAATTATTGCTGTAGCCTTATTGATATCAAATTCAACAGCAATTTTAGAGCACCTACTTCTTCTCTAGGAGTTTAGGCATTTCAAATTTTTCTTTAACTGTACAGGCACTGGTTTACGTTTTCCTGACATTCAACTACACAATTTTCTATGAGCAATTAATAAAAACTTACAACAGATGGAACAGTACGTGATTGATCAACTTGTACACAATACACATTTGAATGGATGACACTTGTTTGCAATAAGAAACTACTGTGCCACATTTTTAGTTTGTTGCCATAGCAAATGGATAAGATCAAACAATAGGACGTGATATGTTACACAAGGTACATCACACCAATATGGGTTAATATGTAGATGATGTAGTAAGATCTCATGATTTATCGTAGGTAAAATTGCTTTATTAGTAACTTAAAACAAAGACTTTCAGATCACTATTGAGTTAATAGCAAGAGTTTAAATAAGTCATCTGGTAAATCTGAAGGTCACTCCCCCTTCAATTAGTTAGGAGTTCTGAGGTTGTAGTATATAAGCACAATTTTCTTATACATCAAGCTATGTAAATCAAATAAATCCCATTAAAGACATTTAGTATTCATTGATTAAACTTTATAATTCAATAAAATCTGCATATAAAACAAAAATGCAAAATATAATAAACTAGAGGTTTCAAAGCTAGACATTTTTTATTAGAAATATTTAAAACTTTGAATGCATACCATTCTCTCTTCAGAAATGCTGCAGCTCTGTTACCATACAGACAAGCAACTTTAGGAAAATTCACAATGCCTTTACTATATAAACTAATAGCTAAAGTGTATTCTTTCTTTTCAAATGCATCGTTAGCTTTCCTCTTTATTGCTTGAAATTTTTCAGATGTTGGTTGAGGAATTCTATATTGTAAGACAAGAATAAATAGCAAAAAAAAATTTATGTTAAGTAATAATACAAGAATGGGATTGAAAAATTCAGAGTAACTCATAAAAGGGAAGACAATTGTAAGAACATTTAACAGTGCGAAGTTCATTGCGATAATAAAGTTTCACACAAGTTAATATTTTCTTATAAATGTTTCCAGTTAACTTTAACATCATTAACTACTAAGTGTCTTTAGTAGAAAACCCAATTAAAAGTAGTTAGTTACAAAAATTTTTTAAAAAACTAAATAAAGTATTCAAAATTTTGCACATTCATAGTTAAATCATTAAAATTAATTTTTCTAAAACTGTTTATAGTTAATTACAGAATGGTAAGTCTTAAGCAATAAATTTGAACATTTGCATTAATTTCCTTGGATGAAATTATAATTGACAGTTGAAAATATATTGGTATGAAAAGAATAAGTTATTACATAGTTAAATAAATGCTAACTTTCTTAATGATTGTTTAATCTCTTTACTTATCAATTTTATTGGGAATAAATTGAAAAAAGCATATTTTATAACATAAAGGAAAGGAGTGGTAGAAGTTGACTTCAATTGTTTTCAGGTGTGGAAGCACAGTTTTAGCATTAGCATCAGCCACACAATTATTAGTTATGATTAAAATAATTCTTTATCATTTTAATCATAACTAATATTTCTTTATCAAAGTATTTTTAATTAAAAAACATTATTGACATTGTCAGTTTTAAAATTAAAAATTAATTTCTCATTTTAAACATAAACCTAATTAATATAGAAAGCGTGATAAAATAAATTGTAAGTAAAATTATGTGGTGATCAAGATATTTCAGGTTAATAATTAAATGCAATATATTTTAATCCAAAATAACTTGGGATAACCATGAAATTTTTAATAATGTTGCAGTGGTTTTAACTAGATGTTCAAGAATCTAGATTTCAAGTGATAACTTTTGAATGTCAGTTATCCATTTTCTTTGAGTTAACTCAGAAGTACTTCATGAAAAACATTATTTATTATTTATCAAGAAAAATATTTTCTGATTTTTAACTCTAATTTTATATAAATGATATTTAAGCAACAAGCATTAATACAATAATTTATGTTAGTCGTTTTTCTGGCTTTCGGGTGGAAAAAGAGATTCATTTATTTACCATAATTAACTACCCAAACATCGTTTAATTTTATAAATATAAAACTGTACTAAGGTGTTTGGTCAATTTAATGGTTTAAAATCATTTTATGCAAACAAGAGTTAATTTGACTGACATCAACAATTTAAAATTTACTCCAAACCACTAAAAGAAATCCTAAATTCATGAGCTGCAGAATGGAAAATCACTAACAATTCAGCTATTAATTTCGTAAAAACATGAAGAAAAAAATTAATTAATTTTTATCATTTTATTTGATAAGCTAAAAATAATTTAAAAAAAAAATATATAAAACAATTACTGCTTTTGAACATCATCAGAAGTCGAAGAATAATCAGGTTCAAAATCAGGCAAATCGAGCATATTTGAGTCATCACCTGTTAAAGGCTTTCTGCATGTATAAACTTTGGGTTTTGCATTACTACAACCTGAAATTAAAAACAGATAAGTAAATTTGATTATTTAATTTATTATAAAAAATAAAAACAGACAAGGCATACATTCCTCACAAATTCTTTTGTATGAAAAAGAATGCATTTTTATTTAAAAATTGTCAGTCCAAAGTTAAAAATTGATAGGTTTCTATTTAACAATTTTAAACAGCACATAACTCAATGGTGAAAGTAAACAAAAATATTCAAGTTTTTCTAATTATTGAATTTAAATATTTAAAACTATTTTTCCAAGTATGAATTCATATTTCGATACTTCCTAGATGTATATTTTAACTAAATTGATAATGTTAATAAAGTGGTGAAACAAAATGAAAAGTAACTCATACTGGTACAAAATATTTTGCTTTTATTAAAAACTAAAGACAGTAACAGGGGTAGGAGTACGAAATTTTTTTCTCAAGACAATATTTACAAGAAATATCAGGACATTTTTCAGAACATATTTCAATAATTAAACAAAACCAATGTTACTTTAACATATTAATTTGTGTTTTATGAATATAGCACATTTTAGAAAGGAATATACTATTTAATAAATTCTGAGTTTTTTAACTTTTAATATAATAATATGAAAAATGATAAAGAAATTTAGCTTTTTTATGCTGAACATTTTCTGAAAATTAATAAGTTAGATGATAAATGCTTTAAATTACAGTTAAATTATGTATAATTGATTCATGTTCATTTTTAATTGGGTGCATTAGCATTTAATTCTGATAATTTGATACTGCACTTTTTCAACTTATTCACAGATGCAATATCTGCATTAGCAGCAGACAGCATCATTTGTCCAACTTTCACATCACTCATATTATTATCACTAAAAGCACATGCTATTTTTTTGGTTGCATCATCCAACAGTTTTTGAACTGTACACTGATTATCAAGCAAATTTTTCTTTTCTTTCTCAAGTTCATTAATTTTTCTATCAGGTGTAATTGTTTAAACTGTAAGTAGCTTCTATGTCTTCCTCATCCTTTTTTCCCCCTTCTCTAATTGTGTTGCATCTTTTGATTTTTCCATATATGATGCATATTCTTCATGAAATTTCTGCATATAATGCATCATTTCTTTGGTATACGGAATGAAGGAAACAGAATTGCTATGGATTTGAGAAACATCATGACAAATATGTAAACTTTGAACTGTTAATTCCAATAAAGCTCTCCTTTGTCACAACAGAAGTGTTAGTCGAAAAATCTCTTTCTGGTTGGACATTTACATTCAATGACGACAGACATGCTTTAACAACTCTAGAAAGAGTAGGATGTTTTATATAACCACCAGCATCTTTTATATTGAAAACCACATTCCAATGTTTACAGATGTTTTGGTCATTATCGTAATCATTCATGAGCAAAGTAATATCTTCACACATTCTGAAGAACTTTTATTCAGATGAGGAACATGGATTAATCTGCTAAATGAACTCCTAGACACTTCCTTTTTTCTATTATAAGGAGACAAACACTGGAGATCTTTGAGTAAAGGATTATGTGTAAGCAACATGTACCCAAATCAATTAGTAGTGGTAAACTTTGCTTACTCAGTTCACTACTTATATGCTTTAAAACAGCTAAATTAACTCTTGATCCATCCATTAAAAACTGCATTGATTTTTCTAAATTTAAACAATTATTTTTAATAAAATTCAATAAAGTTTTTACAATTTTGTTGTCTTCAGCATGCCCTAAAAAATGTGTTTCGAAATAACGAATAACATTTTTTCTTGTTTATGAGACCAATATGAGATATAAATATCCAACTGTTTCTTTATTTGTTTTGTAGTAGTTTCATCGTAAAGTAAAACAAAATATGAAGTGCTGATATCCTGAAACAAAAGAGTTTTGAAATACGGAGCTAGTCCAAAATTAATCATAAATCTGTCTTTTTTGTCAGATAATTTGAGAATTTTTGCTACGGAGGAATCATAAAAAATTTCTCCGTAAATGTTAAATAAATCATTAAAAGATGAAAAAGAATAATTATTTTTTATTGCCATTAAAACTAAAATGATTTCAGCTTTAATGATTTTCTCTGATGTCGTTTTGGGAAGCCATGATTTGTTATTCACTACTACAGTTAATGTCAAGGATTCAGGTGAAGTTGATGACTTGATAATAAATAGTGTTTGATTCTTGTAACAATTCACAGCTTTTTGTGTTTTAATCAACATTATGAGCAAACACTTGTCTAAAACCCATATTTGAAAGACTGAATTTCTTTTGCATACGAAGCGCTATGCAGAATGAACATCATCACTTCAGCACCATGTCTTAATTAGGCATTTATTCCCATCTTGCAGTTCCAACCATTTATCGGAAAATTTTGTTTCCCTTGTCATTTTTAAAAGAAAATTAATTGCTTTCAAAAAAAAAAAATTCTAAACTTGCTCATAAACGTTCTTCAAAACACCCATCAAAATTGTTCAAAATGGCACAATAAGCATTTCACACAGGCGCATAAACGTAGGTGAATAATTCTCACAATTTCGCCATCACTGCAAATAGTTGTGCACTACTAAACATAGAATCTTTTGTCTGTATAGGCAGAAAATAGAATATAATGGTAAAACCAAACCTAAATTTTTTTTTGGCGCCAGACCTTCATGTCCAATTGTCGAAAATGAGGCA
The DNA here is from genome assembly GCA_026290005.1 of Latrodectus geometricus. Taxonomy (NCBI): domain Eukaryota; kingdom Metazoa; phylum Arthropoda; class Arachnida; order Araneae; family Theridiidae; genus Latrodectus; species Latrodectus geometricus. The sequence goes on from JAPDSC010038220.1 coordinate 392,496, forward strand.
GAGACCAATGTTTGAAAATTCTATTTCCGGTTTGCAAGAGAACAAAAAAAGGGGGGGGGGGAATTTCTCTTTCTTGTTGCATAGAAATCAGTTGAAAGAAAAAATATATTCCACTGAAAGAAAAATTTACAAGTGAAAAATATAAAATTATTAATTAAAATTAAACTTTCAAAGGAATGTAATAAAAAATTAAGGAATTCCAGGATTTATTTTGAAAAATAAGGACATTTCAGGACGCTTTTTAAAAAATCAGGAATATCAGGAACACTCCGAGCCCTTCAGTAATAATGTTAGATTTACTTACAACATAAAATAAATATTTAGTTACATTTTAAACTTAGGTCAGTAATTTATTTTTAAGAAATATGATATGCATTCATTATAAATTTGAAACATAACACATTGATATCTTTAAACATACCACTATATTCTTACGCAGTATTTATTTAGTTCTGGGACAGACATACCTGTTAATGAAAGAAATTTTAATATTTGTAATTTTTATAACCACAAACAATGACACGATAAAAAAATGTGTATTTATCTAAAGGATAATATTTAAATACGTTGAACACCTAATAAACTTTTGGAAAGCTTGTTAATATGAATTTAGTTACCAGGAGTAGCAAAAAATGCACTATTTTATGTTAAATCATATTTTTTAGCAAGCATTAATTAGATATTATACAATGAGGAACTGTTTAAAAAAAATCAGAATTTGAAAAACAAAACATTTTTAAAGACTTGGATTTATTAGTGCAACACTTCTTATTCAGTCTAATTAACTATCTTCTTTGTGGATTGAACATATTCATAAATAGAACATGTGAAACAGAAAACCAATTTGTCACAGATATTTAAGTCTACAGTAGTCTACAGAGCAGCTCCAACTACAAAACCCAGTATTTTGATAAATGAAAGATACTTATAGGGTCAGGCGAATCATTTCACTTCCATCAAAGACAGAATGAGTACACATTAGGAGGACACATGAATAAATGTACGGTAGTGATTGTCATTTTCAAACTATCAAGCTGGGAAGTGGATCTATATGGCAAACTTGATGTGGTTTATTATTATCTTCACCCTTACAATAATAACAACAAACCTTATTTATAATCAGTAATGTTAAACCGTATTTTTCATTTACAACTCAAAATTCACAATCTTCAGATCAGGAACTAAAAATAAATTAGTCCATACATTCTTTACAAGTAATAGAAAAACATAATGAAAAAAAAACAATATTGATATAACAGCCATATTCATCATATATATATATATATATATATATATATATATATATATATATATATAAGATGTAATTCGAACAATAAAAATCAAAGACAAGGTTAAGAAAAAACTACACGATACAAGTATACAAGTAAGAAAAAGGCATAGAGACCACGTCTTCATCAGGAAGGAGATGGTCAACTATGCAAATAGAACACTTTTTCTTCTGAGAATGCAAGACAAATGTCAAAAAATCTTCATGCAATCCCCCCAAAGAGTATTTGTATTAAGGAAAAGATATGAAAGTAAACAGTATACAAAAACCCATAGTAGAAAAAGAAGTAAATTAATACATTAAAAACATAAACAAAGCAATGCATTTAAAAAGATTTTGGTGCCAGCAGATCAAAACCTATTTATTAAAATTCAGATATAAAAACAATTGCAAAAAGTAATTTGAAAAATTATGAGTTAAATTAAAAAGTTAAAGTAGTTTATAAATTATGATGTATTTTAAAGCATAATTAAAATGAAAGTAAGTGTTTTTGGGATTCTTGTAAGAAATTCAATGCTTGGGTGGCCCTTTTGTAGTTACAAATTACTTCAATGTCCCAATTGATTCCCTATTTCCTATATATTTTAAAATAAAATTAACAGGAAAATCATTATATTTAAGAAGATTAATTAAACATGTTATTAGGTTTCTGGTGAATTTAAGATTGCAAATATTGTATATGTGATTTAATTCATTAAACAACATTTCATCAAACAACATTGTTAAAAATATTTAAAGTATTATTTTAATATCTTAAAAATCATATATATACACCTTAAAAGTGGAATGAAGTGGCTTAACTTTGACTTTTGTCTTTGGCTACTACAGGAAAACATATTTGGAACCAATGTGGTTAACAACCTCTGATGACGCTAGCTATATTGGTATTTTATCCCATTTTTTCATTTTGTTCTGTTTAAATTGAATTTTAATTTCATTTACACATTATTGATGTTCTTTCAATGTTTATATTTCTAATATATACTTCAAGTGTAAAAAATGTTAAGCATTTATATTTGGAGATTCTACTTTTAACTGCTATTGTACTCAGTAAATTGCTAAACTTTTACTAAATTTGTGTGTTGATTACCCTTTCTTCTAATTTTGTATTAGAAGTAATACTTTTAACTTTGCTTTATATATATATATTATAAAATTTATCAAAAATATTCAAGTACTTAAAAGAAATAAAACCATACCTAGATTAATTGGGAATCCAAATATAATGAAAACTTGAATTAAAATAATACCAAATGAAAAATGAGGATAGTAAAAATTTATTTGTTTTACACTTCAAGGCAAACATTAACATACTAAACAGAAATCATTCATTCCTTAATTAATGCTGCATCATGTAGAACAAAAATCTCATTCTTATACATGTTATTTTACATAATCACTAGTTTTAAAAAAAACACAGATCTTTTATTGTGTACTAATTTTTTGAACAATTTATTCATTGTATATTCAACGGCTTAATAAATGCTAATGCTTCTGCCCTTATGCCAAAAATTCAATCAAATATTTTGAATTTTATATGATTTCCCTTTGTTTCACTTCTTTATTAAAAACTGACTTAGCAAAAAAAAAAATGGAAATTCATAAAATGCAAAAACTACTATACGAGCTAAAAATACCAAGCAGTTTAATTCTTTAAAGCTGTTAATAAAAGCTATGTGAAAAATCAAAGAATAAAATACAGATAAAAATTACCTGGCCGGCTATCAGTGATCACAATCTTCTCATACATATGTGCAGTATTTGTATAAAAATTCATTGTCGTAACATTCAATTGTGTTCTCTTGTTTACAATATTAAATAAATATATTTGTTCTCCTCCTAAGTTTGCTAACAATTCAGTACCATCAGGACTGAAAGCAACATATGTTGATGTTAAAGTTCTGTAGCGTTTTTTAAAATCAGCTTGCTTCAGTGGTAAATGCCCTAGAAACACAATCCATCAAGATATAAATATAAACAAAACAGTTCTTAATATCATTACTGTAATTTTAAACAAAAAAATAATTTGTATTTCCTGTTATTTAACTTTTTAGTCTCTATAGATAAAAATGTGAAACATTCAAGGACATGAAAGAAACAAAATAATTCATACATGGCCATATTTACCAAACACAGGATAACTTGAGAGTTACATAACATAATTCAACTCTTGCTTGACTCGCTGATTCTTATTCAGAAACTAAGGTAAAGAGCGAGTATGCTACTTTAGTGTTACCCCAGCTGCATATGTAAGAAGGATTCTGATTTGGCTGCCAGTTTCAGTAGTATCTTGAATAATACTTGCTATGAATTTTTGTTTACATTTTTGCATGCCTTCATATCCAAATGTTTATTATTCAAAAGAATTTCAATATCAAGTATAATGAATATATAAAGTTTAATTAATAAAAAATAAGGATAGTTACTATCAGTAATTAAATAGTAATCATAAGAGTGTTAAAAATATAACCATTTTAAAAGTAATTGAAGTGAAAATTTAAAAATCTTTGGCTTTTCAAACGTTATTTGATTTAAACAAAAGTTAATTAAATAAACCAAAGATTATTATTATTTCATTAACAATTATTAAAGAAAAGATTTTCAGTTTTATACTTTCAAAGCTAATAATGTTTTTTTTTTTTTCAATTTAATATAAATTTTATAAATGAGGCAGTTGAAAACATGATTTAAAAAAATTTTGTATTTGTACATGTTTATTATATGCTTAAAGCATGTTTCTAAATTATGAACTATGCATTTAATTGTTAGGGGTTTTATGGTGAAATATCTTATAAAAAATGAAATATATTAATGTATTATTACACTTTAAAACATTTTAAAAGTGAATTGTAAATTGTTTCCATATGATAATAATTTCACAGTTAATTATGCAACAGAGGAAACCTAATGCATCAAGAAATTTCTCTTGGGTATTTTACATAATACATTGGCAAATGAGTTACTTAATAAATGTTTCATATTATAATGTAAGATAAAAACAAAAACAGATTTTTGAAAAGGAGTAATTATTTCATATTTTAAACAGAATAAACTGAGAATGTAAAAATCACTAAATATATTTTGAATATTTATGGGTATCAGGATTATATAAATATCAAATTCATTAAGTTTCTGCATTATGACACTCAATTTTTATATAAATATTAATAACCAGTTAAAGATCAAATTTTTATTCATATATGTTCATTCAATCATCAGTCATTTTGAATATAATATATGGGTTATATTCGATTTTGTTTTACAAAACTTGACTTTTAAATTTTTATTTCTTGCAACACATTTCAAATGGATTTTACAATAGCTTTATCAAAATGCCCGTAAAATTGTGTTGAATAATATTCAACAATATGAAAAATATATTACATGACATTAAACAATGTTTTAATATTTTTTATTTTGTCATATTAAAACAATTTTGAAACATTAGGGCTCCCAATTATTATTTTTTTTTACTATATAAAAATTTTAATTCTCATTGCTAATACATATTGACTTTTTAAAGAGTGCAAAACTATCACAAATAAAAAGAAAATTTAATTCTTAAGTATCCTCCATAACATTGTTTTTGACATTGCAGTAGAATAGCCAGATAACCGAAAGGCTCATTTTAGCTTAATGATAGGACTGCAATCAAAGGGTGTAGAAAGAATATGATTTGAAAGTGACTATTCAAAATGCTATGAAAATAGTTTTCAATTGTATGAATCTAGATCTACAGTGTAATGTGGGCATCACTACAAATAAGGGGGTTGGTTGGTTGTTTGGGTTTTGTGGCGGAAGGTCCAAAAAGGACAAGTTGTGCCAATACAAATAAGGGGGGAATGACATGCACAAACTGGTAGATTGGCCTGACATTCAGCTGCCAGTTCTATAACTTAAAAAATAAATTAATCAAATATTCTATAATTAATGGCTCAAACTACAAACTGGCACATTAAAGCTTCCTTAATAACCTTTCAAATAGAATGTTTATTATTTGAAAACATATTAGTTAATGAGCAAGCAAATTTCATTCAGGTAAAGACCCTAAGCTGCCACTGAATGATTTTACAGCATGTTTGTTTGTTTATCTCAAAAACAGAAAAGTAACTTGACAAATCTCAAGAGCTTCATGAGGAAAACAGAAGAGATACCAATACTAAGATTTAATTTTTATGCAATACATTTTCTTTTGTTAAAATATTTGTATTTTCAACTACCAAAATAATTAACTAGTGTCTCGAGATAGAGTCCTCAAAGCTCGGCTCCAGATGGGAATTCTAACGCATGCGCGTTGAGTAACAAATTTTGGCTGAGATTCAGCGGGTTGGCGACTTGAATAATGCGATAAATTTATCTGGCTAGCAAGTGAATTTTGTTTACATATCCGTTATCCTTTCAAAAAGAGTAACGACTTTGTATTGCTATATTTTTAAAAAGCTTTCACAAAGTATTCGACCATTTAAATAAAGTAATGAGTTAGTAATTTTTTCTTTTTATTAATTAAAAAAATCTTGCTCTTGATAAAAAAAAATTCTATTGAATTTTCTTTTTTATATTCAATACAATTTTTTTTTCTTTTTATCTTAAAATATTATATTTATATTTAAAAAAAAAAAATTCATACAATTATGAAGCTTAGATTAATCAGAATATTAAATTATTCCTTTTTATTTAATAGTAATAAATTGATTGTTCAGCGAAATTCATAGTATTTAGATCGCTGTATTCCTCATTTATAAAAACTAAAATCTTATTTTTACAAATAAATCAATTATACTCTTGAATCGAACTACAGAAGTTTAATTTATTGGAAGCTTGTGATTTATCTTAGAATTTTTAACTTAAAAAATAGGCAATGTGTACACATTAAATGACATATTTTAATTTTGAAGTTTTTTGATTGAAATTTATAATGCATCCAAAGCTTGTTAAAACAATTCATACATACAAAAAAAAATTTTTTTTTATTTTTTAATTATTTTTAAAAATTAAATTTTAAAGAAATTACTTGAGATAAATAATTATAAACCAGGCATAAAATATTTTTTTGGCGTATGAACATAGTAAAGTAAAAAAAATCCAAAGTAATGAAAAATCCAAAATAATGAAAAATATAGTTTGGTCCTATAAAAGCATGATGAAGTGATAAAATTTATAAATGTTTTGTTTCGTATATTAGAAAAAAAATTGTCGTGAAAAATTGATGTAATTTTACCTTGACTTTTTTACACAAGACATTTTATTCTCATTTTTTTATTTAAATACAGAAATCAGAAAGAAATGTGATCTTTCTTTTTTATTGCTAGCAGGTAAAAAATATTGGAAAAGATATATGACACAAAGTTTATAATATCTTTATTAAAATATAGAAATAAGAAGGAAATATATAATAAGTAACAGGAAAGATAAGTCTCCGTGGGCAGCGAAATTCGTTTCTGATAAAGCCCCGAAATTCGGCTCTCCGAAACGTGGGCAGCGAAATTCATTTCTCTGATAGAGTCCCGAAACTCGGCTCCATAGTTAAGCAAACAGGGTTGCTAAAACTAAATGTTCACATTGTATACCGCCAAATTATTACCACCACTTTCTTCAAGTGCGCATGCGTTAGAATTCCCATCTGGAGCCCGGCTATGGACTCTACCTCGAGACACTAGTAAATAATTAGATGTAATCAAGTAGTGCAAATAAGAATCAAAAATTTTAAATTATGTTTCACAGTATAAAATAATAAAAACATATACAGATTGAAATAGAAATATTTTAATATTATTTTTGCCTTTAATTTAAAGACCATGTATCGATTGCATACCTAGGGGCAAAACCAAGATATATAAAAAGGCCTACTTTGACACACCAAAAATTCCCAATTATATTCTTTATCAGCTTCAGATATTTACTGCATATATGTAACTGTTTAACAAAAGGCAATAATCTATCAATAAACATTATCATGCATTTCAATCAGTAAAAAATGAATTAATGAATAAAGTATATGTTGTAAAAGAGATAATGATGGAATGAGTTCAGTGGTGATGACTAAGCAACACAAATTTCATTTAAACATTTCAAAAATTGTGATACCAAATTAAGGTGAACCTTAAAGAACCTAGCAACTTGAACAATGCTAATAATGAGAATCTTTTTGAAGATAATTAAACAATATAACAGTTAAGTTTCAAAGTTAAATAGTTCATTTTTTAATATACAATGTTTTTGCCAGATAACTTGCGTTATCTGGCAAAAAGATCCCAAAGAATTTTTGTTTGTTTCCCAAAGAACCATTAAATGAGATTGCTATTATAACTCAAGCTTATAAATAGTTGGAGTGAAATTTTTTAAAACCCGACAAAATTTTAGAAAGGAAAAATATTATAAGGAAACTTCTATCTCTGAGGACATCTGATTTTGGTAAGCAATTAGATTAGGGAAGAACTAAAAAATTTTGTCTAAAATCACACACATTAAGTTTTGCTAAATAGTTTAGAACAATGATATCCTGAAAAGTCCTCATTATCCCAATTACAACTTGATGAGAGTTTGTTAGAAATTTGAGGATATATTTCATTGGATTTTATTCTCAAGACAAAATTTTAGTTATGCTTTCTCTCTCTCATTATAAGACGGTGAATGCTGACTTCTCTTATCAGCAATTTCAATTAATTAATTCATGATTCAATAATACAAATAAGAATAACAGGGTTACTGTATTATTACATAATTAAAACCTTTAACACAACAATTGTGAAAAGTAGTTTTCTAACAAAAAACCTGCCTAAGAATTATACTAGAACAATAAAACTTGAGATTTTCAAACAAATCAATGACATTTTACTGCTGATCATTGTTAACTTACATGTTGAGGAATATTTAACTGCATATATTAAGAATAAATTTGAGAAGTACCAATGGAGCCAAAAGAAATTTTTAAAAAATAAATATTTAGAAGAAGTAACATGATACTTTGCATCACAATGAACTCATAAAATCTTAAAAGATACTTTTGAGATAAATGATACATACATTGGAGATTCATTTCTGCTAAACCCGTTAAGTAGTCTGAATCTAGCATTAAAATCATTATAATGACAAACTTTTTATTAGTAAGTAGAAACACACAGTACTAATCCATTATACCCTTGCAATTTTAACAAATACTCTAAAGAAATAGTATGTTACTTGTGGAGAAGCGAAAAAAATTGTAAATAATCAGTAAACATTATAACTAATTATTTTGTCACAATAGAAATAAGTTATTGGCTTTCAAAGTTTCTAGTTGTAATGATGCTTCTTTATGATCTATCAAATAAAAGGGGCAGATTTGAAAGCACATTTTTAACAATGTGGAATCATCCTTGAGAAGAAAAATATTCTAATCTGCATAATACGATTTCATCTATCGAAAACAATAGGATATGGTGGCGATATCACAAATGCAAAAAGAGATTGGAATCAGGAAGGGAAACTGGTACAAGAATTCTCATCTTGCCTTCTCAACATCCGTAAGATTTATTGATTTATTTATGGTCCATAGATTTAACTTACAACGAAATTTACTTAAAAAGAACTTTTGATATCATACAATATTGTTGTCAAATGAAATAATTATCTTTATGAAATTTGCACTAAACGCTTTGGGTCAGAAAAGGAGAAAGATATGAGAACCAGGACAAATCGCCAAATTAGAAGAAAGTTTACTCAATAAGAGGAAAATTAACACTAGGCATATTTTCCAACCACAAGTTTTCTAACGGATTTTCCAGTGATACCAAGCATACATTCCTTGTAGTCATTTTTAACAGAAATACATAGTGTCTGCTAAAATGTATCGCAGAATATGAGAAGGAAGACTATGTTATCTACTCCGATTGTTGGAGAGCTTACACAATCTCAAAAGAGCAGACTTTTCTCATTTCAAAGTGAATTGAAAGTTAAATTTCATAGATCCAGAAACCAGTGTTCATTCCCAGACAGTAAAATAAGGATTTGCCCTCACCCCTTCAAAAAATAGTAACATTGCAATACTGCCAGACATTTGCCACCATTTTTGGCAGAATTTATGAAGAAAAAAACAGAAAGAAACAGGAAAGTTTCATTTGATTCAATCATCAAAGCGATTGTTAAGCAGTTCCCACCAGAAATAAAGATTGGCGTTTAAATAAGTTTTCTCGGTAAATGATAACTATTTAGTAATAAAATGTAAATAAAATTCTAAAATTTGAAAAGGTTAATGAAACCTTTTTAAGCAATACATGATAAAAATGGAACATTTACAGCAGAAATTGTGATTTTTTTTCTATTATAACAATTATCATACATGGTATAATTAAATTGTATCAAACATATCTTATTAAATAAATCTTCACTCGTAAGCTTAACGAACTATCAAAAGGATTGATTTTAAAGACAATGAAAGTTTGGACTTTAAAGGATTTGATTTCAATTCCAGCATAAAATAACAAAACTCGAATAATCAGACTAGCAATAAAGACAAAATTATGAATCACTATAGACTCCTTAAAAATTAAAGCTTTGAAATTTAATGGATATTGTTTAAAAGCATCATTATTTATTATAAACACAGAACAACTTATAAAAAATTGTTCTGTATATCTCCTGCAAATTCAAAAACATTTTAAGACATAAATGCATACCAGCCAACATGTCATTTTCAAAATCCTTACAATATTTGCGGTCTGCAAAATATTTCGCCGAAATACATGAAAAGAAATTTTGTTTTTAATTCCGTTACAAATTAATATAAATCTAAAACTTTCACAAGTATTCTATAATTCAACAAAATATTTTTTTCATTCATAAAATACAATAGATGGTAACTGAAATATGTTAAATTTTAAACAATTTAAAAAAAATACTACAAATAAAAATATTCATATTCAAAATTCATCAAGCATTTATTTCATGATCAAAAACATATTTTCTATAAAATTATTCACATTTTATACAGCTATAAATTATTTAGATAAATTAAATAGATAAATACAAAAAACAGTTTTCTCTTTAATCTTCAAATGTTCATAAGTGACTGATTTAGCATCATCAAAAATTCTTAGTCAATATTTTGTTCATAGCAATGACCTTTTAGCTAACTTTTATCAAAAAATGTGTCTCCTAAATTTGCAGTTCACATAGAACAATAAAATTGTCTTCTTGTTTTACTCACACTGCAAAATATTCCTTCACCACTCAGCATTTTTGTATGGGAAAATTAAAATGCATAACATAACATTAGAAATTTTGCTGTACTTAAATATTGCATTAACTGTTAATTTACTCTAATACCCTACATTCTATACATTCTTTCTTCTTTTACTACATTTTCTGGTAGATAATTTATAGAGCACAAAATTCAGACTGAATTTTGTTACTAGCTTCAATTTCATCAATTTTCTGTGAAAGCCTGATAGGAAATTTAGCTAAAAAATAAACAATGTCAGAAAATTCCTTAACAGCAGTTCTGACAACAGTTTATTTAAAAAAAAAAAAAACAACAAAAGGATCTCACTGTTCACATTTTAAGCTTTTCCCTAATGAAAGCCACTTAGTGCATACATGTTTAAGAATTTGACGATTTTCAACATTACGAAGCAATTGTAACTCTTTGAGCTCTTCTTTCCTTTCAGAACTTTTTCTAAATAAAAGAAAACTATCAAAATTTAATTAATAGTTATAAGAAGTGCATTTGATCCCTTTTCTGAACATAAATGTACATGGTGGCAAAAACAACCCCACTTCATTTTTTGCTTTGAGAACTACAGAAGCCTTATTCTTAATTCCTATTATTTCAAGTGCATCATCTACACTCGGTGTTATATAATTTTTTTTATTAACATTGTTTGAATACAGAGTATCTAGCAGCAAAATATCAATATTCAAACCACTGGAATTTCCAGATAAAACAGGCACTGCAAGCAAACAGTTTAAAATTTGGCTTTCCTGAAAATTAAAATATATAATACAATAGGGTATAATTGTTAATCTGAGTCATTGCTGCCATCAGCAAAGACCACAAATGTAGTATTCTGAAAAACATCTACCAGTAACTCTTTTATTTTCCTCAGCTATATTTTCAATTATAGCAAGTTTTATATTGCAGATCTATACTTTTTTGCATTCTCAAATTTTGGAAATGTTTTTCTAAAAAGTGATCCTGCATGGTCAGCTATTGCAACCAGCAAATTGTGCTCCAAAATGAAAAAAATAAAAAGGCGATCAGCATTTATGACACGCAATCTTGCAATACAAGGAAATTTTTAAATTTAAGAATCAAAAAAAAACTTGATGGTATTTTTTCACTGCTTTTGCCACTACAATTATATAAACAATACAAATTCAGAAATAAAACATTAATTTTAGTTAGCAATAATCAAACACGGTGAGAGCAAAAAAATCACTTCAAAACTAAAAAATGCTGTTGCCCACAGTAAAATTAAATTTATTGCGATCATCATGAAGGTCGATAACCAATCACATTCAAGAATTTAGAGGGGCAGTATACCTCCTCCTCTAAGGATGATATCACTACCCAGCTCTTTGAGTAAACAGGAAGATTTACAAAAGTCAGCATTATTGGCAAAACAGAGACAATGAGTTAACATATTTAAACTTTTGCTTTAAATTTTGATAGTGTTTTCTGATCCATCAATACAAACAAAAATATCAAAAAGATAAAATTTTCCTACTTTTGTGCAAATAAAAAAATAAATAAAATGTTTTCAAATTAATTTAAAAATACTGTAAGATTTTACTGCTCAGCCTTAAGACTGTATAATCCATCTAAAATAAATACATTGTATGGCTAAACCATACAAGCTGACAGCTATGTAAATCTTAACATTTCTGCCAACAACAAGACATTCTCTTGCCCTTTAAAAAAACAGTATATTCTTAAAACAAAAATTTTTCTTTAATAGATATTTTTTTCTCATTAATAACTTACTTTGTTAGGAGCTAAATAACAAACTCACAGTCACATTACTACATCTTTTATGAACAAGTGGTTATCAAAGTAATGGAAGTATCTGGGAACAAAAGTGACATTTTTAATAACTTTCAAAGCATTAAAATGTAATAACAGTTATCAGCTTTTGCATTAAGAGAAATGTTTATAATCTGGTAGTATCTGACAGCTTCATTGAAGTTCTGTAGGTCATGGATTTTTTTAAAAGGATAAAATGATAGATTATTCAGATTTAAAAAAAAAAACTGAACTGTTGGAGCACATTTAGCTGGAATAAGAGTGACTGAAACAGCCTAACTTTTCAGTATTCCTAGAGATACAGTACATGACATGAAAGTAAGTCATGACAACATACACATAGTGTAGTAAGAAAACCTTGGTAAGCACAACAGTAGATGGAAAAAAACTCAGAGAAAGAGACTTATGGGTATTGAAGCCAATTGTGATATTTAAAACATGAATAACTGCAACAAAAGTGACTACAGAGCACGATCAGCATTTGAATTTTTCAGTGTACATCATTGAAATTAGAAAGCCCTTTCATAAACAGAATATTTACAGCAGAACAATGATTCCCAAGCCACTCATCACAGACATTAATGCATCACCTACAGTAGTGTCACTCAAAAACACCTGGTTGATTGATAAGTAGAAAGTAATATGGTATGGCGAATCTTCTTTTACACTTTACCCTACAACCTGAAGAAAGGATCAATGAGAAAAATTATAAAAATTTCAGCTAATCAAGTTAATCGTTTGAGCCAAAATTTGTTTCCTAAAGGAGAAGGAATTATCCAGCATGATAATGCACATATCTAAGTAGCAAGATTTGTCCAATCGTGATTTAATGAACACGAAGTTAAACATCTATCTTGCCCCCAAAGCCTCACCATACTGTCATCCAACCGCCACATAAACTATTATGAACTATTTTAGAGCATTCAATACAGAATGGATATAGTCCACCAGCTTCTCTCTCCTTCATAATATTACTCTAAACAATATTCAGCACTTGTATAAATTAATCCATAGCCAAATTCACAAGCTGTATTACATGCTAAAAGTGATATTACACCATATTAATAAAAGATCCTTTATAAATCGAAGGAGTTTCCATTATTTTGATAACCACCTGCACATCTTAATATTACATATTTCTTTTATATAAGAGCTTGATTTTCTCCTGATTTGTATTAATCTTATAAAACAGTCAAAAGTATGAAAAACATCTTATATATCCGAAACAACAATCCGAAAAAAAATTAAAACTTCAAAAAGATCCTATCAATCTTCTAAAAATCGTAAAATTAAACTCCCACAATTGATATAAAAATGTCCCTTTTTTTGTAATTAATTAAAAAATGTAAGGTTTTTCTACTAATATTCCAAATTTCAAATGAATTTTAATTTTCTTTATTGAGTCATAAAATTTAGCTTATCAGTGATAACATTAAAATTATAAATAAGACTTGATGCATAATTAAGAATAATAAATATATTTAAGGACCTCAATTTAAAAACTAGATTGTTTGTCATTCAACAGTCATTTTTTGCACATAAAGGCTAATTAAATAGGGACCTATTGTTTAAAGTAGATTCTGAACCACTACAAACATCCATCCCCAAGGTGAGATTTGAATCCAAGTTAAAATCTAAAGATGTATTTGAGAAGAGAGAGAGAGAGAGAGAAAGTCTCTCATTTCTTGTCACAACATAACTTTAATACCTGCAACAAAATAGGAACAACTTCCAGGAGCTATATTATCTTCTCCATGTTCAAGTATCTCTTCATCTCCTGGATTAGAACTAGTTCCCGATGATTGATATTCTCTCCTATACTGAAAGTACAAAAATGCCTATAAATTTATGTTTTCATACAAGTATAAGTTAAACATTTTGGAAAACATTTAATAATTCCTTAGAAACAAAATGTTGCTTTTCAAAATTAGACATTTTAAATTAAAAACAAAGCATAACTTAAAAATCTTAGTATAAAATTGTGAATAATTTTAAATTAATAAGCAGCTCCATCATTGTAAAATTAATTTTGCCCATACTGTTAAGTCTCAACAATATGCTCAAAATGGTATAAAAACGTGTGCAGTTAAAATATTTATCGACCAAACAATCCTTGTACAAAAGTGACTAATTATGAGAAATTTATGTTAAAAAACATGACAGTTATCTTAAGCAAAAAGTCACAGAATCTTACAAAGCAGGATGATTTATCACACAGATGAACTGACAGTATTTGTGTCAGCACTGCCAATAATCCATATTAGTGATAATCACAATGACTACAGGTTTGGATAGTAATAGGAAAGAAATAGTGAACATCTGTCCAGTTAATTAGATAGACAATAGAGAATAAGGTGTATAGTAAGCTTTACTCAACTAGACGCAAAATTTAATACTTGGTTGTTCATCGCTGAAGTACTTTATTGCACATAAGGGCTAACTAGACAAGAACCTAGTTTTAGGGGGATTCCAAACCCTTAACAACATCTAAGCCTTAGATGGAAATCAAATACACAAACTGTTAAACTTAAGACAAGAGAGCTAGCAAAGCTTGCAAGCCAAGCACGAACTTTAGTGCCTCATTTTGATCAGGAATGAAAGACAAGTTATTAGAAAGCTCTAATAATACTGGGTTATGAACTACACAGTGACAAGCAACTGAATAAAATGGCAGTTTGACCTTTAGTTCAATAATGAATGCACTCACCTTAAATCTTGGCATGCATGCAAGTAGTGGGTTGAAATTTTTTTTAAACTGTTCGTCCCAAATTGTTTAAACTCTATGCACAAAAGTGACAATAGCATAACAAATGAAACCCAAAATCTAATGACATGCTCCTTTAGCTTTAAACTGATAAATGAAAAATTAGCATGTTATGGAATCAAGTGACAATGGAAGCTACAATGAAGAACTATCATGACTAGAGAAATAACTTGAGGGATTTTGAATTATTTCCGACAGAGTGATGATCAAAGACAATTTCAAAAAGTTCTCACAAGTGAGCACTATCTGATTCTAATCCAAGAATTAATGTCGTGGAATATGTCAAATTCTAAGGCTGCCTTCCTGAGCATTGCTTCCCTTGAAACTCCTGCATCAGCTGATATTTCAAGGATTCATATGGCCTTCAATGATTTAAGTGAGAAACATCAAGAGATTGCATTTCAGTGAGTACCAACACACTGTGAACTCCAGGGAAATGAAACAGCTGATTCCATGGAAAAGAAAGCAACCGAAATTTTACAAACAGCAGATAAACCAATTCCTTTTTATACCACCAAATGGTTAATTAAAAAATCTAAGATTTTTGGAAGAACATAAAAAAGGCAAACAAGAAATTGGTTGATGAAATCACAAATGTTGCAGTTTGGACAAGGGACAGATCTATTGCTCTTTTTTGCCTCACTAATGGCCACGATTGTTTCTTTAAGCATCTGTATCATATAAAAGACAGTCAAATCCTCTTTGCTATCTATGCAGAACAACAAGAGGAAATGGACATGAACCATTTGAGCCATTGCCCTGCAATGATTTCAGGACATGTGTGAAAGACATACTGGAGAGCTTGCCACAAAATGAAAAATTTAGACTTATTGTGGTTTCAGTTTTGTTATCTACGTTCATGTTACCTTTGTTCTTTTCTCCAGTTTTAATGTTTATTATTCTGACAACAGTCGTTTTCTAATCAACCATTAGAAATTTAAAAAAAATGTTTGTGTGATAAACAGACTTCTTTAAGTTTGGTTTCTTCAGTTTATTGCTCTATTCTTTTCACAGAATGGCACATTTGACAAGAATCTGAATTTTAATGTGGATTCTAAGTCCCTACAAGCACCTAGACCCAAAAAGGGAATCCATTAGTCTGATACACTATAAGCTCAAGAATATATTGATATGACTTAAGTTATTCTTTCACAAACCTTTCTGCAATTTTTCTATGCTAAACTGAATGTTTTTTTTTTTTTTACACTATGATATATCTTCATAGAATTTACTTTTTGAAACGGGCTACTTTTTTTATTTTTAACTTATTTCCATTCTTGAACATTTAAGATATCTTTGCAAGACATTCATAAGTAATATAATCAAATATTTACATGAGAGAATATTACACATAATAAGCCAAAGCATGTATGTACAAGCATTTTTGTTCATAAGAGTCAAGTATTACAGTGATTAAATTTTATAAATACTTTTCATATATCATTGAATTTCAGGGTGGAGCATTGTTTAAATTACACTTAAATTGTGCATATTTACAGCAACCAGTTTTTTTTTTTTTTTATTCACTATTACCTAATGTTTCACACAATTAAAATAATATTAAATTA
The DNA here is from genome assembly GCA_026290005.1 of Latrodectus geometricus. Classification (NCBI taxonomy): domain Eukaryota; kingdom Metazoa; phylum Arthropoda; class Arachnida; order Araneae; family Theridiidae; genus Latrodectus; species Latrodectus geometricus. The sequence goes on from JAPDSC010038220.1 coordinate 409,115, forward strand.
TGCTAGGTTACTAATAAAAATGGAAATACCTTCAATGAATTTTTAAAAAATAATTTATTTGAAGAATAATTGATTTAACAGAATAATACAAAAATATTTTAGAAATAGAAATTACTTGCAGATTTTAAATTTTTTAAGGGGGGGGGAGGTAGAAGAGAAAGAAAATTTACCTCTTTCAAGTTCAATTAACGAAATATTTTCATATAAAATGAAAAAAAGTTTCACAAATGCAATTCTGAAATATTTAAACAAAAATAAAACATTTTGTTTTCTAGCAACTTCACACATGTTAAACAATAAATATAAATAGTTTATTATTAACATTTACAAACACCTTTCTATAATACATTAGAAACTTAATAATGGTTTTCACAATAAATAACTTTAATAATTAATAAGTTGAACAAGAACTTTATGAGAGGATATGTGAGAATCTTGATTAGTTCAAGATGAATTCCTTATTACATATGAAAAGCGTGAACATGATTTCTCAATATACTCTATATTAAAAACTAGATGATCAGAATGCAAAGAAAATTTCAAAAATATGTAAAAATATACATCATCAAAAAACAACAGATTTCTTTAGTTAATATTTCAAAACTTTTTCAATTGTTTCTTTTTAAAAACCAAAAAACTTTTAGAATTTCTTTTGAAAAAACTGCCAAATGCTCACAACAAAAGCAATTGTTTTGACAAATGATAATAAAATAGAGATTATTAAGGAATATTAACATCAAAAATTTTTAGCTTTCAAACATTTTATAATCAAACTATGGAGTGTTATTCTTTAACTAACATTTAAATTTAGGCTTAATTGACAAAAAGTAAATTTTTAAGAAGCATTAAAAATGAGATTTATTTTCGATTGACATGTTTGTCATAAAAGCATTTAAACATTAATTACTAGAAGAAATATTTTCTAAAATGCTGTATTTAGAAAAAATGAAAAATACACAATATGATTTAGTTAGACATATTTGATACAAACTTAATATATATATATTCACCTTTAAATAAATTCGAAAATGTATACTAGCATTCAGACAAGTATAAAGCTTACAATCAGAAAAAGCATTAAATTAAAAATTTGAAAATCTGTCAGTTAAGATGTAAAATTATCTTTGTTCTATTTAATTTAGTATATATTTTATTTAAAAAAATTATTCTCATGAAATTTTATAACTAATTTATTTTGAAAAAATACAAATTGGTTATTTTAAGAGGAAATAAACACAAAATATTTATTAAACTAATATTATTTTCTAACGGACAATAAATTTTATAATTCACCAAACATATAAATGGCAATCCATATTTGTCAAATATTGATTCAAGCTAGTATATTCTAAAATATATTTTTAAGAATTTTTACATTTGAAATTAAATTTTAGCATTACAATACACATTTTCTTAAAAAATTATGTGAAATGAATTACTTGGGTTTGGTTTGATTTCTTTGTCACTCATAAATTGTTTTTTTGAACTTGAAGACAAATTATCAAAGTACTGACAAAGACTAGGTGACTTGCAGTTGGGAAACCATTCATACGAAGTAGTTAGAAATAATCAGCATTACATTTTTAAATGTCTTTATATTTACCTGTACAGCAGTAGTTCTAATCATTCTACGGTCATATAATCTCACATAAGGATCATTAGCTCCAACAGCCAGGAGTTCAGGTTTTATAGGATTGATAGCAAGGCATTTTGCTTCAGCACTTCTTCCAAGATGATAAACTAAATTTACTAAAACATTTTTACAAACACTTGAGCACTGGTGAGGAGTCCTCAGATCATATTGCCTAAAAAGTTATTTTTAAACTTATTCAACTTTAATGAGTTTAAATCTAAATTCACATATTATTAATTTTAAAATATGTTACTAGTAACATTAACATAATTAATAATTAAATAAATATTGAAAAAAAAATAATATGAATTTCATGAAAAACAATTTAAAAATAACATTTAGGTAGAAAATAAATATGTTTTCAGGAATGAATAAACTTTGTTTTAGTTTATAGCAAAATATATTTAAAACAATTCAACAAATTTTAGCAATTTCAAATCAAACTAATTATTAAATTAGAGAGTAATAATAGAATATTTACATAATCATTCCATCCTCAGCAGCACTCCAAAACATATGTGGTGCATTAGGACTTACAGCAAGACGTTTAACTCGCCCCCAATGGCAAGTACAATTCATGGTAGTTTCTTTTGATTGGACATCATATATTCTTATTCTAAAGTCAGCAGCACCACTTATAATACTACTATCATTTGAATGAGGGAGGAACTATATAAAAAATATAAAAGCATTATCATAACTGATAACTCCTAAAATGAAAAATGAAATATAATTTACAACTAATAAAGAAATTTTTAAAAATTGCTTAAATAAGATTTATGAATTAATAATTTTATAGCTACCAACTGCCATTTTCTAAAAAATCTCAGTTTTGTGTGAAAATTATCCTATAAGCTAAATAAAAAACTAATTACAACTTAATGGATTTCAAACATTATCATTATTTCGAAATATATTGGCTACAGTTGTTCAATTATAAAATCTCCGATTTCATAATCCCAAGATAGAAGACAATATATTTTAATACCTTTATAATAAATAAAATTGTCACACTTAGCTCTAATTAACAAGATAAAATAGTTAAAGAATTTTATTTAAGAAAATATATAAATAGACCAGAGATGAAGGAGTTGTTAGTAGATTCCAAAGCTTCAGGGAGAATTATTAACAAAAGTATACCAATTGAATTTAAATTGGAATTTCAGAAAACTAAACGATTTTTTCTTTGATTAAAATGTTTCAGTAAAAGTAATCCATTTATTAAGAAATCTATTTGATTGACCCACATATATTGTGGAAAAAAGTATTTCTCTACTTACAATTTAAACAAAGTTCAGTTTAAAAAAAAACCAACGACTGTTAAGTGTACTGGAAATTCTTACTTCAGAAAAGCAGGAATGGAATCCAATAATACTCCAAAATGTGATACTAGGTGTAGGATCAGAGTGGCAATGCATAATGCAATAATTCAGCAGTCTCTCACTATAGTGCCTCCAGACTGGAATATGACCATCATGAAGTTGCAGTTAGAAGCTAGATTCATTCATAAAAGCAATGTCACACCGTTCCATTATTCCTGATACCAATAGCAGAGGAAATGCCTGTGGTTTTAGATCAAGGGTAAAGAAAGCAATAAACACCTTACAGACATTCTATTCGGCTACAAATGATGATGAATGGTACAAGTAGACAGCAAATGATGCATAACAAATTGAATCTGTTGTGTAATGGTTCAAGTTGTAGCAGAGAAAGCAGTCACTACCTTGCACACAATATGCCTGTCAACACATGCATATTGTCTTGCAGTGATGCAATGAGATGTATACAAACGGTCCAGCTGATCCACCATTCTATACTGCTTGGTTTGTTTGTTGCTAAACAGTCAATTTATGCCACTAACTAGACCAGAACCTACAGTTTAAAGTGGATTCTAAACAACTACAAGCATCCAAACCCAAGGTGGGATTCAACCTCACTAACTGATGAAGTAAAGTCAAGAGTGCTAACTATTCCACTGATAGCTTGGCACTATTCCAACTTGCATCCAGCCATAAGACATCAGCATCAAAGTTGCCTGATTTCACCCATAACAATTACTAATTTTTCTGAATAATTATCTGTATTCAGTATTAGCTACAATTGTTGCTCCCTCTAATTCAGAAACATGCTAGGAAAAATAAAAAACTTCTGCAAAGTAGTTAAATAGCTTTGTGGAAAAACACACAAAAACAATTGCCATACTTCAAATCAACAATCTCTTCTCCCTTTATATAGCACTCTAAAGTGGTACAAGAGTTGCATCTGATATACATATGTGCTACAATGCTAACGATTTGCATACATCATCTTTGCAAAAGCAGGATGTAATTTTCAAAATGTATGCATTCTTTACTCAGGCATCTTAGGTATGCAGTAGTGCACGTGTATAAATATATACATGTATATATATGTATATGCATACAATATACATATACAAGATGCATAGTAGTCAATTTGTGGGATTTTATCTCTCAAACCATTGGTTAGAAACATACAATGTTGCAAAAATGTTTCAAACAATGGGAACTTTCATGTTATACCATTTTTAGATTTAAAAATTCGATTTCATAAAAATTTTAAAATCCTGACGATTTGCAAAATTATGTTACTAATTAAATTATAATGTGAATTTATGACATGAACAAATACAGTAGATGCACATTTTTATGAACTTGTAGGGAGTAATAAGAGTTGTAATATAGAAGAATAACGTATTAGATTATTAAGATATGATTTTTTTAACGAAACTACTTTTTTCTTTATAAAAATACATAAGCTACTACTATAAACAGCATTTAGAATGTACAATAAGAAGTACATGCAAAATAAGACCCATACTTGAAAAAAAAAATTACTTTCACTTTATTGAAAAATCAGGTAAAGTAATCAGTCATCTTAGTCTGTTTAAGAAATTCATTTGTAAATGTGCCAATTTTTCAAAGCATAAAAGGATTTTGGTTTTTCCTTCAAAAGATGTTGCAGTCCTGTTACTCATTAATATGCTCGTTTTGCAGATGGTCTTTGCACATCACTTTCTTTTTGATTGATATTTGAAAACACTTCATTCTTGTTTGTCTATATTCTCTCAATAATTTCATCAACCAATATTTTTTCCATACACATCATATGTGAGTCTATATCCCAGAAATTCTCGAAAGAAATTTCAGCCAGCAAAGGTATTCTTTGTCAGAGTTCATGCATATGGGACTCATCTTCGCTTAAATGTTTAACTAAATTATCTTGACTTTACAGTGGTTTCCTTAATAAATCCTGCATGTTGAAGTGTTCTCAATATTGTTTTTTCTTCAACATCATTAAAATCATATATTCCATTGATTAATAAATGCATTAATCCTTGTAAGTCAATATCATAAGTTTGTTCCAAAACTATAATCACTCTTTGCAAAAGTACTCTATAATACTTTACTCTTGAAGCTGTTAATTATGTCAATTCATAGACTTTAAGACAGAAGTTACATTAGGTGGGTGAAACTTAATACAGATTGGTTCAAGATATTAGACTTCAACATGAGCAGTACGGTTATCCTTAATGAGAACTTTATGATTTTCCAATAAAAAAAAAGCATTGATCAGTCATCTCTCAGCCAATTTCATAAATACTCCCAGTCTCCCAAGCTTTAATGTTAGTATAATAAGCAGCTGCTAGTTATTGAGCATTTCTCAAATAACAGGGCTTTAAATAATTTCTAATGAAAACCAGAAACAGTTTTTCTACTCCATTCATTTTGGCTGCAAGAAACACTGTAATTCTTTGTTACTGTAAATCTTTGTTTTTTTTTTACCCCATTACATTTATCGCCTTTAAAAATAAGTGTTCTTTTATGTAGGATATTAAAAAAAAAACTCGTCTCATTCACATTCAAAACAACTTTTGGATCATAAAGGAAAGTAGTGATCTGACTCAATCTCACTCTCATAAATGAAATTTTTTTTAAATTTAGTTGTTCAAATGAAATGATACAAACTGCAAAACATAGCTCTAACTTTTAAAGAGTTTTTCCCCTTTCTACGATCTTACATACAGGAAGGACAAAAGTCTAATTTGACACCAGAGTTCTATCTAACTAAATGTCTGTAATAACTACATGTGTCACTTTGTTGCTCAAAGATGAATCAAGTTCTTAAGCATTATATAAAAGAAAATCAAATAAAAATTTTAAAAAATCTCTATTTGCAAACTTTTGTTTCTGGCAAATGGTTTCTTTTCCATTTTATTTTATGATCTTATGTTTTTTAAAATTTTAGTTCATAAAAGGGAGTTAAAATTATCATTGTGTCTATGGTATCAGGGTAGGGACTAGAAACTAGTTAAAAAAAACATGAGTGTTCGTTGATTAGTGGTTCATAAAAATGAGCGCCTATAGTTGAAACATAATATATAAAAGTAAACAATATGATATAATAAAATATTTTTACCATCAAAGTTTCTGACTATCAAATTTACAGAAATTAAACAGTTAAGCTATAACTATTTCTTTTTACAACAACATTTAATTATTTTAACTTCCTTTTATAAAATCTAGAGAAATTACCATATAATAGAAACAAATGTAAAGGTAATGAAACTCATACTACCTTAACAGAAAATATGTTACCATGATGACCACTCAGAATACTAGTCAGTTTCTTTCGTTTAAAAGGCTCCCATAATATGATATGAAGATCATCTGAACCACTTGCTAGTAAGCTGAAAATAAACTCATCAAACTTAACAAATATATTTTTATATAACAATAAATATGTTATGATTAATAAAATTAAAATCTTTGTCAAACAAATCACTAAATTTTTATGCAAATTGAAGATTAAAATAGAAGCAACTTATTTAACTGAACTGTTAATACCAAAACAAAATTTAAAACTGGTTATAATGAACATCTGTATTGGAACTAACTTCTATTTCACTAATGTAATTCTATTAGCAAAGTACGAGTTAATTTAAATCAATATCAAGAGTTCAATTAAAAACATTTAATGTATTTTATCACTTTTTTACTTAAAAAATTCCATACCATAAATCATTTTTAAAATTTATGATGTTAACTTAGAAGAATACATCAACGTTTCTTTTTTCTAAATTCCAATAAAAATGACATAATAGACGAAATTTTCTTCACTTTTAAATGAAAATAATTATGATCTATAAAAATTAAATTTTTAGGAAAAAATTTTAAATGCTTCGATTTCTGAAGTGAAAGGGTCGTTGAATATTCTCAGGAACTATTTTCAGTAATTACGCCAGGGAAAAATAAATGGAATCTAACAATCATAATAAAAGGATTAAAAAATTATTGATATTAATTTAAACTACCGTATTTTCCTGTATATAATCCGCGGATTATGTGTTAAAAAAGTTCCGAAATTCGTTGTGCGTATTATGCGCCACCGCGGATTATCTGAAAAAAAAACATTCTCCATCAGAAAAGCTTACAAGAAAGTTTTGAAAGAAATACTCTTTATGTTTCATAAAATATTCTAATAACAATAATCATTTCTGATATAAATAACAGGTGGTACCAGGACACACCTGAGTTATTTAAACTATAATCGGCTTTGTGCAATTACATTCAAAAATGAATTCGGTTCCTCTTAAAGATTTTACGGTTATAAATTCGCTAACGTCATTTTGCTATTTGCCTTGATGTGAGCTGTTTCGTTTTGAAAATATTCAAATTCGTATATCGTCATATTGAAGCGAAAATATTTAAGTTACACAGCAGATTTTAAATTAAAAGCTATAGCGAAAGCAAATAAAAACAATGGCGTCAAATGTGTTAATGTGAAGTGAAAAACAAAGCACGCACAGTATAAAAAAAATTGTATAAAATACGCAATTTGTAAATAATCCATTTCTTTCATTTAAATATTAACGTAGCAAATATATATTAATTTAAATGTGTCTAACATCGTTTTAAAAGTTATTAGAAGCTAAATATCGATAAGTTTTACAAAACTTTCTTCTCAAAATTATCGCTTTCGATCGATCTCGTGCTTTCATCTCAAGTTTATCGCACTTTGCGATGAACTGGATCTTGACTGATATTTTTCATAATAAATGCTTCTTTTCTATACAGTTTATTAAATTTTTTATCATACTGTGCATTTTTTTATTTTATGTGACACCTATATTATCAGCAGTACATATTTTAGACTATTCGCCGAAAAAAAATTGCCGCGGATTATGTGACGCTTTTTTTCCTTTTACTCGAAAAAACGGCCGTGCGGATACGCCGCTGCGGATTATATACAGGAAAATACGGTAATTACAAAATTTTCAAGAGGCTGTTTCCACATTTTTTAACGTTACTTTGCTGAGCAAAAGATTTTTTATCTTAATCAATAATACCTTTTTAAATTTAAATTATTGTCTACAGCCTAGAAGTTTCACTTACATGCAAAACAGTGCTACTAATGCAGATGCTTTGTTTCATTTCTATCTAAAAATTTATTAATTTGACAGTAAAAGCAAAAATAACACTGATTACAACTTTATGAATTTCTTTATTTTGCTATAAAATGAAGAATACTCAATTTTTATTTGAATTGCAAAATAAGCTTATTAGTCAAAAATTTTTATATATCACTGTATCTAAAATTGAATGTATATATTATATATACATATTTTTTTTTTTTTTTTAGAAATTAGCACAATTCTCTTATTTATAGTCTGTAGAGTATAAATACAAATAAATATATATTTATGTTTATTATATATATTTATGACTTTTACTAATACATATTATATAGAAAAAATTTGTTGTTGTTTGCGATTCATGGGATACACATTGCAATATTAACAAAATTTAATTCTAGAGCATACGTGAAAAATGAGCAATTCATTTCCTTCAGAGGACATAACCTATTCTTAATAAAACATGCCAAAGGAACCACCAAAATAAGAAATAAAATTTTTAGTTCTCTGTGAATGTATGAACAATTATATTAAAAAATATCTTAAAAGCCTAACAAACTAATCAAATAAGAGCAATTATAGATTTAGGATTGTTCATGGTTTGTCTTATTTAAATTTAGAATTAAAAAAAATACAGGGAATCATAGAGGATAATTCTACAAATGGTACTTAAATAAAATTATCTCATGCTATATTTGTAGATGGAAAACTAATAAGTGGCTTATCATTGTATTTACAAACTTCTTGATATTTCAGCAGTGAATACTACTATATTGTTTTTCAGAGTAAGTTCAAATTGGAGAAAAGAAGCAAGTTTTCATTGAAGTACCAAACATAACTTTAATACAAGAACATATTTGTAGAAGAAATGCATTACCACTACAAAAATTTGCAACTGAATAAGTAGGAATTATGACAAAGCAATCAAATAACAAAGCAATTTCAAAGCCTGAAACAGTATTTAAAAAGCAATAGGAGATTGATTCCACTGTCATAGGAGTAACAAGGTTATAAACTTCAGCACAATATGCATGAAGTGTTGTAAATACAGGTGAATTGCACTTAAATATGTACATAAAGTATAATACAGTTGTTCAGTGATGAACAACTTTTGTAAAGAAAAGAAAATAATAAAGCAGATAACAATATAAATATTATTTCATAAATTTAAAAATTATTTCAATTTTATTCCTTTTTTAAAATATTCAAGAGCAGTTATAATTGCAATAACATTTTACATTAATTATGTAAAAAAATTTAAATACCTATAAACACATTTACTGTATTTTTTAAAATTAAATATGAACATTCAGATATGTTTATTTAATACTTTCTCAAAATACTAAAATAAATTGTTACATTTAGTTAAAAATATAAATTAAAATCAAATATAAAATGCAATTATTTACTGAAGTCAGAAACATTAGGTTATTTTAACCTGAACACAGAATTTGCATGTTTAAAGGGAAACATGGTAACAGGGTTACAGAAACAACAAGAGTTGTTTATGTTCTTTGCAAAAAGAATTAATTGTGTACTCAGTTACTTAAAACAATCAAGATATAAGAAAATTTGAATTTAATGTTTATAAATTTTTTAAAAAATAGTCATAAACAGTGAGAAACTCAGTTGTTTTATGTCTAAAGTTATGTCAGGTAATATTATCTCTGAAAAAAAGTAAAATAAAGCTTGTATAATATTTATATAAATATCTAAGAAAGAAAAGGAACTCTGACTAGAACAAAAGAAAAGATACGTTAGTACAAGAAGATAAAAAAGGCTTTCCACAAAATCCTTGAAATTCCACCATTTGGAAACAAAATAATTTATACTGATTTAAATCGTAACAAAGGTTAAAAAATATAATGTTAATAATCCACCAGAACAACATTTTTCCAAATGTTCAATTCACTACCATGCTCTACATCTAAAAATAATAAAATTGAAACTCTAATTATTTATTGAAATTGGAAACACTGAGACCACTTTGACCTAACGCAGTGTGTATGTTTGAAAAGAACACAACAGGAAGTTCAAAGAAGCAACAGAACTTGTCTGTCCTTTGTAAAAATAGTTGAAATTAGTTACTTTTAAATGTTAAGATATAAAGAAATTAATTTTGCATGTTTATAAACTTAAAAAAACAATATTTATAAACAATAGAACTCAGTTTTTCATATCATAAATTATGTCAGACAATTTTACAACTGAAAAAAGAATGAAAAATTTGCATTCAAGTAAAATATTTATATAACTCCTATCTAAGGAAAAAAAGGAACTCTGAATTAAAAAAAAAAAAAAAAAAAAAAAAAAAAAGGATAAGATAAATTGATCGAACAAGAAAATCCGACACATAAACATGAAAAAGATTGTTACAAAATCCTTAAAATTCTCCATGTCACTGCAAGCAAAATGATTTACATAATTTATATCTTTAAAAAAAATGCAATTATGGAATGATATATATGGAGTACATATTTGCAAAATGGAAAAATGTTACAATAAATGAAGTTAGGATATATAAATATCAAACATATAGATATTTTTTATCTACAAATCTCAAAATCACTTTTCTATTTACAAAATCAACAAAGAAATCTTAGCAAAATCATCAATCAATTGAATTGCACCAATACAAAGTAAACAAGCAATATAACCACGGTAAAAAAACGGAACAAAAAGATATTTCTATCCAGTCTACTTTTCATCAAAAACCTGCTAATTATAATGGATGTTATATGTCAATAAATGGAAATTTGGAATTTAAAAATGCGTCATACAATACAAACTTCTGCTAAAAAGTTTTCATTGTATTTGGAAAATTGACAAATATGAATGGGTCAAAACACTTTTACAAATAGCACAAAAGCATTATTGTCAAGCGTTACTGTTATTATTATATTAACAAAATATAAAAGTTATCTCTTTCAAATAGAACATTTAAAACATAAGATTTAAGTAAAATAGCTTTGAAATAACTAAATAGACTCTTTATTTATTTCAAGTCAGTTATTTCTGTACCTAAGCATTCTTAACTGCTATTGCATTAATTATGCATTTGAACTATCATTAACTAAGCATTTCTAATCAAACATAAACTGCATTAAATAGAAAAGCTAACTAACATTGACTTAAGCATTTAAGGTTTAGTTAATTATTCTAGAACCACTTCCAATGTGAGAGTGAGTTCCAATGTAACTATGATCTATGCCAATGACTAAGTGATATGTAATTATACACATTTTATAGCCCTGAAATTCTTCCATCAGTTAGAAAGTAACAAAATTTTATTTTGCACTTTATATTTAACTTCATAACTAATAACTTTTACATAAAAACACTTTTAAAAATACTTTATACATTAATATAAAAATTTCAGTTTAAGAAATATATTCATTTAAAGAAATATACAAGATTCTTAATATTACGTTAATTGATTTGATTCATGAGTAATCCCAGAAAAATATCTTTTAATAAATGTAAATGCAATTCAAAAGGTCCTTTATTTTCATTAAATTATAATCCTTAATATAAATTTCTAAATTGTTACCCCTTAATTTTGTTACCCGAAAATTTTGTATTGAACTAAAACTATATATTAAAAAGCAATATAAATGTGCAAAATTTGCAAAATTTATTATAACACCTTACTTGATAAATTCATAGAATAGCTTTACAGATGTTGCCACAATAACAAATAGATGCAATTTTTAAAAAATACTAGTGATCAAATGAAGATCTTTACATTTCATTCTTTCATAATGGTCTGTAATTTATTTATCAATTTACAGTGGTTTTAGTGAAACTATTAGGTTGTTCGGAAAGTTATTTCGTTTTAAATGAAAAAGAAAAACGTATAGCGAATAAATATTTTATTGAATTGTATATTTTCAATTCTAGTCCAATACCTTTTACCATATTTCTGGTCTTAGCATGATTTCATACTCATGGAATGGTTGGTTTACACTAGCAAAAGACTAATTCAGGTGGGAAAAACGAAACGACTTTCCGAACAACCCAATACTTAGGTAATTTTCAAAGCAATTGGAAAATCAAATTACACATGTTGATAAAGCATTGACTTTTTATGGGAAGAAATACTGATCAAGCAAAGCAGACTTGACAAGTGTTGTTTGGATTCTTTACCATCAAGACAAAAGGGAGAAAAGTAGTTTGCTGATATTAAACAGGACCATACAAATTGGAACAATGCTGAACTCTCTAACCTTAAAATTCAATACTTGTTTCGAAAAACACAAGAAAAATTCACAAAATTGATTAGTTTGATTGTAAATTTAAGTCTCACAAGATAGCTGCCACCTTAAATATATTAGAAGGCAATGTGCTCTATGTATGAATATTTGTTAAACAGAAAGCTGTTTGAAATGAGTACTGCATTTACTCACAGTCAATAAAAAAAAACCTGTTGATTCAGAGAGCTGCTTGGAGCAGTTTTGGTGGATTGAAGGATTTTTTTCATGCCTTATGTGACGAGTGAAATATGAATCCATCACTTCAAACTAGTCAAATCGACAGTGAAATGAGTAGACAGCAACTAATGAAAGGCACAAAAAGCAATAAAGAAGACAGTATCAACTTTATAAGCTGATGCTGTCTTTTTTTATTGCTTTTTGCTTGAAGTTTTGCTTTCTGCTTTAAGATACCCATAGTAATTTTATATTCAATGGTTTACAATGAAAAAAGAACCTCAAGAGCTGTGTAGCATTACTAGTGTTCGTGAAAGTCAATATTGCAAAAACAAATTACCTTAAATGAAGAACAAAAATCTGATTTTAAAAAAATGCTGTTTCAGAAATCAATTGCATTACTGGCAAATTTACACTTTGAAATTACTACCCCATTGGCCATATTTCCTGAATCAATCCCCCAAGGAATACAGCTTGTTTGCAGAACTATAAAGGATGATACACAGAAAGTGGTTTCTGAATCTCTGAAAATTATTTTGAGATCAAAGATAAATTGTTCTACAATAAAAGAATCAAAATGTATTATAAGCATTTGAATGAATATACCACACTTGAAAACTTTGTTAATGATTGAGGTCAAATTTTGCTTAAAAATAGTTATTTTTATTAGTCATCCTTAAAATTTATTGAGTGATATTTATGTATTCTTCTATATCACCTGATAGCTAATATTCTTTGATATGAATAAACTGAAAATTAACACCAAAAAGTAGCATTTATGTATACAAAAAGTATATTTATATTAAATAACATCATGAAAACGACTTAGTTAACTTACTCTCCCCGTTCATTCCATTCCAGGCAATTAACACACCCACCATGTCCCTGTAATGTAAATAAAACTAATAATTCTATTGATAAATTAAAAATACTTATTTTTAAATTCAATACTAATCTTTCTTATATAGCCACATTATGAAAAATTTTACCAATTGTTCAACCCAATCTAAATCACTCCAATCAAAATTTTGGATTTTATGTACCAGGTATTTAACACAAACTATTGAACCATGAATGCTTCTTACTATTCATCGTCAATAGGCATTAACGTTCAATTAATAGAAATTCTTTACATAATTTTGTTAAATTCAGTTATTATAAGAAGAAATGAGACTTATTCAATTTGTAAATCTTGTATGCTACACAACATATTTACAGTGCATTACAAGTATGTTGCTCATCTTTTCTATTCCTGTCATCTTGTTTGACAAGGACAATCAAAGTGTTAATTATAGAATGTTATTTTGGTATTATATGTTACTAAAATATTACCAAAATAAATTTGCAAACTATATGTAAGTAATATTGCATTACATATTACATACATTTTCCAAATTTACTATTTAAACTTTAAATGAATATTTCACTTTAAACTATCTCTTATACCATATTTATGCTGTGTTCATAGAAACTGTAGATTTTATAAGTTACTATTTTGGTATAATAAAAAAAAGAATTCCTTTCCAAACGTTTTTGTAAGATATAAGAGGGAAGTTAAAAATTCAATCAAACACAAAATTCTAATTTGTGCTCAAAATACATTCAAATTGATTTTAAAAAATATTTGAAATGTTGATTCAATAAGATTAGAAAAGCATTAATAATTGTTTCCAGTAAACTTGAAAAAAGAGTCCAATTATTGAAAACTTAATTACTGGCATAATAGTTCATTCAATATACTCTGAATTATTTGACTAAACTTAGTAGAAATGATACAAACAAAATTTAAAAGTTGCCTTAAAACATTATAAAGATTAAACAGGCTTTATAAAATTTCCTAGTCATAAAGCTCAATATTCATAGTACAACTTCAAAAATTTAGAACTGAAAAGTGAAAAAAAACTTAAAATATTTAATACACACTATATATATATATCTAAAACATAAAAAGTTAAACTTCACTATCTTTTGCCTATCTCTGCACTGCACTACAGACCTAAGAGCAGTGGTTAAGTTTGACATGGAACCATCAGTCAATTTTCATAAATTGCTCAAATTATGAAAAATTGACTCATAGTTCCAACTCGTTAAATTTAGTTAATTTTCATAAATTCTACTTCCATGCATATACTTTGCATTCTCAATGTTATAAATAAAAAAGGAATGAAACATGGAGCTGGCCTTCCCAACCTTCAGGATCCAACATGACACACAATGACATAATACATTACAATAAGACTACAAAACTTTAGTTTAATGATTAATAGCTGAAATATTTCTGTCCATTTTTTTAAATGAATAAAAAAAGAATTCATACATTGAAAGACTTAAACTGGACTAACATAAGAATTTAAGCTTCATATTTTCTAATAAAATATCTTACAACCCAAAAAATAATAAATAAAATATTGATTTTTCTAATTTTTAAAATATTTACAATTCTGTGATTTAAAAATGATTTTTAGATACAAATGACATAACACATGAAAAAATTTTACTTCTAATTCAGATTCCAATCCTAGACGATTCACAAAGTTCTTTGTAACATGAAACTTGCGCATTAGTCGAGTTCTATATCCATCCTATAGAAACATTTAAAAAGATTAATTTACAATCTAAATTTTTTAAATTACTAAAACATTTCAAAATGGGATAAAATTTACCTCACTTTCTCTCATAGCATTATAACTAACAAAATTGTTTGACTCCATTATCACAGAAATATTCCTAGTCCCATATTATTTTTTATATACCTAAAATTAATACTAAAATTTAATTGGCATTAGGTGAGTATCAGAAATGCATATTATATAGAATGTACAGTAAAATTTAAATCAACTAATAATAATTATACATGAATTTAAATTAGTCATACTCAATTATATATACACATACTGTATTTTCCTGTATACAATCTACAGGGGTGTATTATCTACAAGGCCTTCTTTTAGAGTAAAAGAAACATTACATAATTCCACGTAACATATAATCCTCAGCAATTTTTTGCAGAATATTCTAAAATATATGCTGCTGATAATGTGGTATCACATAAAATAAAAAATGCATAGCATGGTTATAATTATTATAAAATGTACAGAAAAAAAAACTATTATGAAAACATCTAGTTGGACCTTCTTGGATCTATCTCATTGAAAAGTGTGATAAACTGAAATGAAAGTACCTGATTAATCACCAAGAGCAATAAAATTCTATAAGAAGATTCTAATTAAATATCATATTTTAGTTTTTAATAACTTTTAAAATGAAGTTATGGATATTTTAAAATAAAATGCATTCATTTTGTCAAAAATGTCGGCCAATGGCTGAGTGATTAATGTTCCGACTCCTAAGTTAATAGTGCCAGGTTCGAATACCGGTTCAGGCATGAACGTTTTCTTTCTTTCTCTGTGTTTCTTTGTCTTTCTTCTGAGATGATGGATGAATGTGGCCCACCCTATAAACGGGTTTGTGATGGTCTAATGTGTGTAATGCTACTCACTTCCATGACTTGATTCACAGGTGTCTACCAAGTAACACTAAAAGAGTAGCAGTTTCTGGCCTTGTTGTGGAGAAGGG